>BMAO01009075.1:0-23992 GCA_019973975.1 Trichonephila clavata | reverse complement strand
AAATTTTCGTTTCATTTCTCATTGTGATGATCGGAGTGTTTACTACTTTTATTATTTAATTGTATGTAAGCATATATGTAAAAGATGACTACAACAGAAAATACAAAAGAAAACTCTGTGAAAAATTGCAAATGGTTTATATTAAAAGCAATTGTAAATTTTGGGTTCAAATAAATCAATTTTTAGTTAAAATATAAGTCATTTGAAGAAATACATGTATATGTTATTATCGTAATATTATGTGAATATTATATTGAAATGTATTATACAATTATGTATATATTAATATATAATTTGATATTACAAATTTTATTTATGCAAAAAATTTAATAAAATATTTATGCAGAGCATTAAGAACGTTGATCATAAATTTTTAAATTGTATTTCAATGCGACTCGAAAGAATAAATTAAAAAGAATTCGTTAAGATTATCCGAGTACGAGGCTAAAAAGGAATAGATTCGGAGAAAAATAAAACTTTCAAATAGATTATAATGTTACGTAATGTTTTCATGAGGTTTCGAAATTTTTCTAATAGCTCGGATACCGTATTTTGATAATTTTTAAAGTTATAAAATTTTCGTTTCATTTCTCAATGTGGTGATCGGCGTGTTTACTATTATTATTTAATTGTATGTAAGCATATATGTAAAAGATGACTACATACCTTTTAACTTAACATACATAGCCTCAGGGGCGGCTCTAGGGCCGGACAAACCGGACCCATGTCCGGGGCGGCATTTGGACCAAATTTTAAAAATACTTTATTTTTGTTATGGAAAATTTGGAAGAAGTTAAAGTACACTATCTAGGGAAAAATATTCAGAACGAGATAATTTCTCTTTTATATGAGAATATTAAATTATACATTGTTCATAAAATTAAACAAGCTAAATATTCGATAGTTTTTGATTGCGCCCCTGATGCCAGCAAGATCGAACAAATGACATTTATAGTAAGGTATACATGTATTGAGAAATCTAATCCTAACGAAGTTATCGTTAAAACTAATGTGAGTTCTTTTGGTTTTCTTCCTGTTGAAAGATTAACTGGAAAAGAACTTTCAAATTTAATAGTTGAGAAACTAAAAAAATAAAAAATTCGGGCTAAATTTGCTAGATATGCGGGGGCAGGCCTACAATAACGGAGTGAATATGAAAGGCGAGAAATCAGGGGCTCAATTTAAAATAAGAACGTTAAATCCGCGAACAATCTATGTGCCCTGTAGTAACCACTCTTTAAATTTGGTCGCTAATGACATGGTAAAAGCATCCTTAGAAGCCTACTTTTTTTAATATAGTTCAAAAAATTTATTTTTTTCATCAACTTTTCGTTGAATTATATTATTAAAATGTATAAAGGGCATAAAGCTTTAAAGCCACTTAGTGTAAATAGCTGGGAAAGCTGAATAGAGGCTATTAAACCCTTAAGTTATCAATTGGGAGGTTTTTATGATGCTTGAATTTTATAATAATGCTAAAAATTGACAACTCTATAAGAGATGAGGCGTCTGGATTATTAAAATCTGCTTAACAATTCAAGTTCCTATAGCCTCATTATTTGGTATAAAATCTTTAATTGCATTAAAATCCAATATGCAAGCTATTACAAACAAAATATTACGATATACCATCTACTATGGAACTCTCAAGAAATTGTAAAGATTTTTTTAAGGGTGTGACTTTTGATAAAATGCACTGTGATGCAAAAGAACTGGCCGTCCAGACTGATATCTCTGCTAACTTTGAGGTGACGCAACCACGTCACAGAGTTCGACGGAAAAATGTAAATTTTAATTATGAAGCACAAGATGAACCGATGGAATATCCTAAATTAAAATTCAAGATAGTTTTATTTTTTTTACATTGGACGATGGACGAAGCAGTTAATGTTTTGGAATGCAGATTTAATTTAATGAGTACTGACTGTAATTGATTTAAAATTTTTTGCAATATATATGATTTAAGAGATACCCTTAATTAATTAAAAACTGTTAAAATTTCGAAATGATGTTGACCGACGGAGAATCATTGGATGTAAACGCGCTTGATTGAGCAGATGAGATAATGTCAGTTTCAGCTTTAGAAGGCAACAAAAAAAAAGTAAGAAAAAAAGCCCAGTTGAGAGAGAGAGAGAGAGAGTTTTGAAATTTAATTGTTTCAGAATTTGCTCCAAATCTTGCTATTGCATTTATTTTACTTCCTTTGCAAAAAGTTTCGGAAGTGTAGATATTAGTTTCTCAAAATTAAAATTAATAAAAAATTTCTTACAGTCCATAAATTCTAAAGATAGATTAAATGACTTAGCTACATTGGGGGGCTATCGAACATGAAATAGCTGAACAAATTGATATATATATATAAATATTTACTGTTAGCTCCCTTTTTCTTCACAAGGAATATTCAAGTTTTATAGGTGTGCATTTATGAACAATTTTTATCCTTTTTAATAATAGTTTTTTCTTACCTTGGGGAGAGAGGCGGCATTTTTCATTTCTGTCCAGGGCGGCAAAATTGCTAGAGCCGGCCCTGATAGCCTACATACATTATAATTATTTTGCCCTGCGTTTTAAAGTTTAAAAAATTTTCCCGAAATGAAGCATGTCAAAATGAAAATCAATTTAGCTCTCAAGTCAAGTAGATCAAATATGAGCATGTAAGATTTGATTTTTCAACAGGTACGAGTATTAATTTGATATCATTACGCCACGCGCCAAGTTGGGCGATAACATTACAATATGGCTGCCGTAATTTTTACTGTTTGGTACAATCCTTATTACATATATTGATTTTTTATTGGTTTATTTTTTATGGTGGTAACTTCATTAATTTCTGACGATTCAATTAGAATTTTCTACAAATTAAACCCTTTCCATATTTTTAGTTGCCTAGATTACAGCTTTCGTCTTCTGTCGTTTATTCGAACATGGATGTTTTGAACATTATTGCTAAGAACCAGGATCTTTTTTTAAAAAGAATACAAGGGTTCCGCTTTCAATTTTCATGGACCAAAAGAATTGTCGAATTCACACTTTCTATTTTGTTTTCTATACAAGATTTTTTTCTCTCTCTCATTTCTTGATTAATATTTCGCTCATTTTGGCCGTCATGAAATGCGATAAATAAACCTGCAAAATGGGAAAAGTGCCACAAATTGTTTAGACAGGATAAGAAATTTGACGGTCGAATGTTTTATTGCGGATATTATGATGCAGATTTGCAAAGCCTCTTTAGACTAGTTCTACTTTGTAAACAACAACATTGAGCGGAACCCTCACTTACTTCCGATGTAATGTTAATCTATGGGAAAACATCGAAATTCAACTGAGTTTTTCAAACTTTTAATGCAAGTTTTTTTTTTGAAACTTTTTTTGCACTATATGGATAGAAGATGATCTGTAGATTTCTGATTCAGGATTTTATAGCATTTATTTCAGTATCTTTTCTATTTTTTAGTTCAAAGCAATGGCGATTTTGCATTAACCGAAAAAAGGAAAGGGTACTAATGACTGCAGCGCCCCCATAGTAAGCTTTACGGTAGAACTAGTCCATAGTAAATCCAAAGAAGCAATTCTTTCTTTCCAAACAGCTAATTTCCATTTGAAAAATTTCACTTTGCTCTTTATTTAAATTTTACTTTTGGTTTGTGAATTTTTGAATGTTTTTCGTTCGATGAAATTCATAGAGAATTCAAACTTTTTTGAACATTTATTGTAGTTTTATTTTTTTCATGTTTCCCAAATTGATTTATTTTAGCATTTCTAAATTTCTCATTCTATTTTTTTGAAGTGAAAACTTCTTTAGCGGGGTTGGGCACTTTTTGGTAGGGGAAAATTTATGGGTTCGCGTCACCAACATGCTCGGACTGGCGCATGCGCAGTGTTCTGTTCGCTTTAGACACTTTTTGGATGGGTGAAATCTCGTGCGTTCGCGTCACCGACATGCTTATAGAAGTATATCTGTAGCTATACAGCTGACGTATAGTGCTGTGTATATCTTATAAATGAAATTGAATGGATTTAGGGAAAAGTTCAATGTATATATACTATCCATTATTTTAAAAAAAAGTTTTGTTTAATTATTATTTGAATCGTTTAATTGATTAATCGTTGCGCAGTACAATAGTGAGTACTAAATAAATATACTAATATTTTTAAGATAAAAAATTAATAACAGAAAATTATTTTAAATACTCGCATTTAATACAATTTATTTTAAGTTTGAAAATTTTATATCATTCAAAATTATTTTAAATCTTCGTATTTATTCTGGCGTTTGAAAATTTTGTATTATTTATTTTCTAATATTTAGCCTCTGCAATGCATTACGCAATCCGAATTAGTATTTCACAGTGGCTTACACGTTCTCTTGCTACCGTGGTAAAACAGACATCTAGTTGTTCAATCATAATTTTATATCGGATTTGAAATTAAAAATTTTATAAAGTCTAATTATAATTCAAGATTAATGTGTTCAAGTTTAAAATATGGTTAAAAATGCAAAATTATAATTTATTACCTTTATATCATTAAAATCTTTAGTTTGAAATAATGAAAATGGCTCCGACTTTAATTTCATTAAATATTTTATTTTATTTAAAAATTTAATGTTTCGAAATCATTATTTATTAATTTAAATTGTCAAATATATATATATATATATATGCTCTTCCATTTTTTGCAAAATGATTATCTATAATTTTATATCATTCGATTTCCTTATTAGAAATTTTCGAAAAAATATTGCCAGGGAATTAGAGTTATTTTAAATATCCGTTTTTCATATTTGCTTAGATCCTTAAAATTTCCCCCTAATTTGTGCTTTGGCAATGACTATTCACAAATCACAGGGAGGTACTTATGATGCTATTGTCTACGAATACGATCGCAAACATCCTAGAGAATTAGTTTACGTAGCTTTAACAAAGTGACGAGGATTCAAAGTTTATTTTTGGTTACTCAAGAAAATATTAGCAGCAGCGGGAAATTTTGGATTAGTAGAACAGGAACACCTCTAAATGCTTCAGAAACAGATAAACATCATAAAAGATCAACCGAGAGGATCTAACGTTAGAATTGAAAAGGTTACAAAACAATACACTACAAACGGTCACCAAAACATTTCTAGAATTCATCTCAAACAAGAAACGATTATCGATATTTTCGTTCAATTGTCAAAGTTTGCATGCGCATGGGGCTGACCTAAAAAATGATGCTATCGTAAAAAAGTCAAACGTTCTGCTTTTGTCGGAAATTCGTATGAAAAACGAAGAACCACTTGATATTCCGTATTTCAACTTTGTTGTAAGTTATGAAAGACCTAAAGTTCCTGCAGCAGGCGTAGCTATTTATCAGAGTACACAAGATACGTCACACTTCATTACTTCACATATGGACATACATACTAAATTCACAATTACATTGATGTTAATGTTTCTGATATAGGCGAAATATGCGTTGCTCGTTGCGATTCCGAGAATGGGCAATACATATTAATGGTTGCCATTTATATTTCGCCTGGAAAATCTGAGACAGATACAACAATTTTTATTCGAAAATTTTATGATTTATACAAAAGAAGGTTCTGAAATACTAGAAAAAAGATTTGGCAAAAATATGATAATGTACCGATCATTTTAAGTGGAGACTTCAATATTAACTTTGCAGATGATAAAAATCTACCACTAATTGAATTTCTAAGTGAAACACTTAATTTAAATATGTCCAATGATCGAAAACTCAGGACTACAAAATATAAAACGACGATCGATGCGATTTTTATGCGATATTAGATAAATTTGAATCAAACATTTTACTTTCTTACTTTAGTTACCATACGCCTATTGTATCTTTTGATGAATTGATGATCTAATGATTGAATGTATGTATCTAATGATTGAAAGTACAAAAAGTCTAAGTATTGTTGAAATTAATGATGGCAATGATGCAAACAATTAAAATAATGTTAAAAATCAAGTACATTGAAATTTAACTAAATGCAAATACTATCCATAAATAATATGATTGTATATTAATTGCTATTTCAATTTAATTGTATTTATATTTTGTCATGATCTTGTACAGCCCGTAATATGTTTGAATAATAAAAAAACCATATAAACATGCATTTAGTTGTTGCTCGGAATGTCAATAGATGTGAAAACCAGATTAATGTTGATAATTTTAATTCAAACATTATGAAATTTCAAATTTTAATACTAAAAGTTCTAAGTTTTCACTTCTATCGGCAGTCTCTATAACTGCCATTTTTTTTAAATCTTGGCACTCGTATTTTTCCGATTTGTTTTCAACAAAGTACAGCTTGCTGAACTTAACGTTTTTACTTTAAAAATCTATGTAATTAAACTTTTTCGTCAGGAATAAGCCATTTTGAATTGTTTTCATGTCAATTTCTTGGTGCTAGACCGCCATCTTCGAATAAAAACTACTGGGTGCCAAAATCTTATTCGGCACAATTTCAAAACCCCGCCAAAAAGACGTTCGGCGCATAGCGTTTTGATAAATTAGTTCCCAAAATGTGACGCTCGTTCAATTGATCACATTGAATTAGAATGCGATATTAATAAAGCGGTATTTTCTTTAGTTCCAAAATGGAGTTTTTATTTTCTGTAACACTGAACAAAAAAGGCTTTTAAAAGAAAAAAAATTCTTGCTTCAATAAAAATATCGAGAGCAATTTTTCCTTAATTTACATAAAGAGCTATTTGCAGAATCCCCTCTCCCTTTAAGAAAAATAGGAATACTAAATTTAATATTTCAATTTATATAAGACCAATGTTCTCTTTTTGTTTCTTTTTGTTTTGTTTTGTTTTTTGCCTCTTCTGAAAATGCGAAAGAGATGAAGTGTTTGGTTAGAGCAGGGGTCCGCTTTTAGCTTTGGAGTGCGAAACCAATCTGCCAATAAGGTTCAACGTGCCACTTAGGACAGTTTGAAAAATTTCGATTCCCGCGATAATGCATGCACGATGAGAGAATAGAGGTTACACTAATATAAAGTTTTGTTATATATTAAATTTTGCATGATTGAAAGACATTTTTTAACAAAAATAAATTGCCTAAAATATATTCATTTCTTCAACAAAAATTTTTAAAAATTAAAGTTGTACATATATTAAGTACTTTTAAACATTTATTAAAATAAATAGATAGTATAATATTTAAGTATTTCCCTTAGTTCTAGTTAAATAAAAAGGTAAATAAAAATTTTAAGGTAAACCAAATGCTTGTGCACCGCTCTATTTTCATATAAAATCGGGGATATAATTTGTGACTTTCAATTAGACACGATTCTGAGCATTCAGTTGTTAAACAATTTTCTTTGCAGATTCGAAATAATTTTCATATGAGGAAAGATTTTTTTTTACTTATTGTTAGATATGAAAAATCAAAAGCGGAAAGCAGAGTACATGCAATTTTCTCTCTTCAAACAATTAAATCTCTCCAGCAATGATATTCAATAATTTACAAAACGGCTGCAAATATTTATCTTTAGAATAATCTTTCAGGTTTTTTTCGTAATTCCGTTAAATGTCTATAATTAAAGATGTTTGTCAAATAAGGTCCATTACACAAATTTATCAACTTCCATCTACTCAAATACTGACAAATTTGTAGATAGTGTAGTATGTATGTGCCACTGAGAATTGTACCACGTGCCATAGATTACCGACCACTGGGTTAGAGTGAAGTTAGGTTTCATCGTTTTGTTTATTGTAATATAAAGAATAGAAGAGCAAAAAGAAAACCACATTTTACAAAATGTTTCATATTAGTACATAATAATTATAATGGGATCATATGAGATAACTAAAACTCTTAATTTTAAGGATTTCTGCTGAAATTGGTCTCCTGGCGTAATGCCCTACATCGTTAAGTATTAGATTAGCATTATCAAAATTTGTACGAACGCCTTTTTATTTTTTTATAGAATTAAAACTAAAATTTTTTGTATAAATAATTTATCTTCGAATGAACATTTTCTTATGGTTTACTTGTTTATTACAGTAGCTTTTTGACTCGAGAGCTTTTGGCAAAATGGCCAGGGGGACTAAATTCACCCTAAAGAGTTTAGAACAATAAATCGACCCCTTGCGAAAAATGCACATCTGCCCTAGGCCTTTATTGGATAAGATTTTTTTTTAAGAAAAAAAGCAATTTTTAAAACTTATTTAAGCAGAATTACATAGTTTCAAAATATGATAAAGCAAATACCGAGGTAGAGGTAATAAGTAAGAGGTAGAAGTGCTGTTGTGTTGTTTCTTATGCCACCTGATCTCAACTGCTTCAGATCCAGGTTCACAAAATACATCATGACAAGGGGCTAGATGTACGCCTGTCGTTGGCCGTAGCTTTGAGCACCATACAGGTGACAGTACGACTTAGCTCGGTTCCACCCCAATTCTGCGAGAGAACACCCTGGGGAGATTCAGGGCTTCACACCCCTCTTCCCCTTCCACCAACATCACGAGAGGATTTGCGGCTCGACGGCTATTTATAGTACCCCCATGCCGCAAAGGCACTACGCATTTACAAACATCCATGCCTTCTCCGGGATTCGAACCCAGGCCCTACGGCACAGCTGTCAGGGCTGCTAACCACTATACCGGATGGGTGACAGAGGTAGAAGTAATAAAGTTATATGTATTCAAATTTACTTTCAAGGATTAAATGGACAACAGAAGTCTTTAAAACAGATATACATTGGTACAAAAAAAAGAGACAAAAAATAACAATTTGTTACAAAATACGAATTTAGTACAAGATATTTAACAGATTCAATAGTTGTTAATTTTAAATGTTTTTCCCACTGTACACCTGAATGCAACTAAGTAAGTTCTTTCAGGGGAAATTTTAAATTTAAGTTTTTTGAATTGATCAGAGATTATGTGTGCGTGTGTGTGAACTTCACAATTTTGAACCTTGCTCTAATGATGAGGATGATATTTGAGCTCCAAAGTTCCACACCGTCCCAACGGGAAGACTATTATGCTAAGACAAATTTAACGCGCACTAAATCGTTTATACAGTAAGTCTTGAGTAGCACTAGGACTCGAAGCTACAACTCTACCGGAAAATATAGTAACGGGAGAATGAGTCTTTTCCCTGGAATTTTTTATATCTAAAGTGAGAAGACATTAATTTATGCATGACTGGCGAGTCTCCAGTCAAACTTCATTTTCATATTATCATTCCACTGAAAAATTACTGGAAATGTTGCACGTTTAATCTGTCGAGGCGGAAAGTCTGCACGTTGGAAGAGGGTAAGATGTTAGCCTATGTTAACTTTATCATCTAATTATGGTTCAAAATTATGATACATATATACATAGCGGTTAGCAGACTGTTTCTAGAAATAGACACCATAAAGACGTACAATAAATAAACGAACCTTATAGCGGTACTTAAACATCTCAACTTAAATCGGTGTAATTTGTGGTTCGTGTCTCGAAACATACTTTTATATTTTATTTAATGGAAAAAAGATTAATACTCTTGCAGATTCAGATAATTTTTTTTTAAATTGAGAACATTAAGTAAGCGTGAGAACACATCACAACGGAAAGAAGAATTACAACACAACCATCCATGCCTTCTCCGGGATTCGAACCCAGGCCCTACGATACCGCAGTCAGCGTCACTAACCACTAAACTCGATGGGCGGCATCCAGAAAATTTGGGAGGAAAAATATTTTGTATTCTTTTCAGTATAATTATGTATTTACTAGTATTTTTTATCAAAGAAGCCTTGATTTTCATATTCTATTGTATAACATTTATCTGTCGTCAAATAAAACTTTTTTCCATGAAAAGCCTTGCAGTTTAAAATAATGTTGCCCCATTTTTCTACTATTTGTATCATGAATTAGGAAAAATAACTACAACTTTGTTAACATTATTAGACGCAAATGCTGTCACAAATTACAAATTGAGGAAGAAGTCAATTCCTGCAAAAAGCATCAAATCTGTAATATAAGTGGGGATCACCTTATAACAAAGACTATTGCTAGGCTAAGAACAGGTTATCACAGAGGAATGAAGTTTGATAGGGATGGTAGAACTTACAGGAATTGTGATAACTGTTTAGATACAGAGCTAACACCTGCTCATATTGTTGACTGTCCAACTATTCTTGCTGCTCTTCAAGAAATAGGGGTTTTGTTTATTCGACAACAAACCTCTGTATATAATATTGAACATGTTGCTAGAACAATCATTTGGGCCCATGGTAATGTCTGATTTGGTCCAGTCATGTGTGTGCGTGTGGATACGACATCATCAGGATTAATCAATTTATTTTTAATTAAAGTTGAACTTGGTAACAACACAGCGATTAATGGGAACTAACCCTCCTTATTATTCTGAGACGCAGTCAAGTGACAAGAACATTCAGGTTGGCAACCCATTCTCCAAATCTCCTTACTATAAAAATGTGAGCATTTTATATCCCTCTATATGACAATACTTTAATGACACTGGAACCCATAATTTGGCGGAAATAGCACCAACACGAATTTTCAATCAAGACCACTTAACTAACGCGAACATCAGAAATTTATGTAGGGATTATTGAAAATACATTTTTCTAAAGATATATTGAAATTTTGGATTTGTAATATATTGAGATAATTGAATAGAATTCATGATTTATGCAACACAAAACTACGTTGATTAAGCTTATGTGTAATCTTTCTACTAGGCCTTTCAACGTTTTTAGGTGAACATTCGCAGAAAAGGTTTAATGATTATTATCTTGCTGTACTAGCTTTATTTCCCACCTTTTGTAAATGGTCAAAGATTGCTCACAGTAAATGAAAAAGTTTTTAACTCTGGTCATTTTTAGTAATAGCCCCCCCCCCCTGGGCTTTTCGGAAATATTCACTGTACCTTTCAACAAAAGATTGTAAATTTTCCGGATTTGGAATGTGAAAATAATGAAAAGGATATTAAATAAGAATCAAGCTCGATCTAGAGTTATTTAAAGATGAAAATGAGAAATTTACCAATATATTCTATTTTATTGTGAATATCTTATTCTTTACAAGTTTTTAAATTATTTATGTAACATTAGAAACAATATTCTTAAAAGTCCATCGAATAGCCGAGTTTAGCAGTATGATTTTGATCGACATTGTTATTAATCTGAAAAATTGAAACATTCTGGAAACTAATCAGCATTTCTCTCAACTTTAACATTAGCACCAAACTGATTATACTCTTTTTTAGTTAGTACTGTAAAAGTACTCTCGATTTAAATAAGAGTTTGATTTTTTTTTTTGTTAACTTTCAGACAAAAGCAGTTATTCCTCTAGTATTTCTTAGTACTGAAGTCGCCAGCATGTTAGCCAATATAGGAAAAGTCCTTGTCATTAACTATGTAAGACACGTGAAAAAATAAACGAGATTGTACTCCAATTCTTTGATTTAACAATCAAAAGATCAATTCTACTACTTATTTTTGCAAGCTTCTATAAAAATGACTTTCGGATTACTAAAATACAAAAATTCAGTACTCTCATATATAAGCAATTTACTACTCGCCATTTCTGGTATAAAGATTCCTTTCTTTCGTGCGAAAACTTATTGGTAAAGAGTAATAAACGCCACTGAAATTTTGGGTGTACATATTCCTAATTATTTCTATCGATTTATTAAAACAATTACGATTGTGAAAATAGAAATCCTATTAAAATCCCTTTTTAAATCAAAGATGGACCTTTCATTAGAAAACCAAAGCCTTTTCGCTTTCTAACTAACGCCTTTTCTAAATTCCTTGAAAACTTCAATCCTCATGTTGTGTACAAAAGATACTTCAGAAGAGAACCAGAGCGAAACTTGAGTCATTGTTGCCAGGTAGTTTCTAATTAAGTTATATTGTCAATCAAAACTAAATAAATAAAATACAAACTATTCAGCTCAAAATGTTATATTGAACATACTTAGTCACCAAATAAGGACACTTATTTCAACTAATAAACTACAAACTTATTAAAAGTCAACACAAAATAAACTACATACTTTTGTCCTATATAGGAACGTACCAAGATTAATGCCCAATTAAATATTTAAGAGGCCTAGAGCTAATCGAATATATACAAGAAATTATATTTATACGACTATTATTGAAATAACAGGCCATAACTCAAAATATTCATATAGCAAAGATTTTTTCGAACATTCTCAAATAAAGATAAATCAGATTATATAGTTTCCATATAAATACATTTATATCATTCCGAGTCATCACATCATAGATTTGAACAATTTAAATACCCACTTCTGATTTTTTCCAATCTCCTGCAATTTGGCCTCTAATGTAGAAATAAAATATACGTTTTGTAAAGCCAAGACTCTATCCAATAAAATACAAAATAGTTTCGATCGAAATTTTTTTTATTTCAATGCTTTCAGATACCTTAAAGAAAAACTAATTGTGTCAATTTGTGGGGCTATGGTAACAACGTATTAAGATACGCGATCTGTACATGGAACTCTTGCACACTTTCCAAACTGATGAAAATTCTGAAGGGATAAGCTAATTAGTAGCCAAAATAACAATCTTTGTTAACCGAGAAAATATTACTGTAGATTAATATCTGCATGCAAGCCATGCATTTATCCTAGTCAAAGCCTACAATTCACCAATATCGCCACATGTTAGCTCTAGCGTACTGTCAGTAAATCAATTGAATTAATATTTCACCATTCCCGTTAATAATTAACTTTTGAAGATCATTCCCACTTTTCCCGAAGAAAGAACCGTAGCGATTATATCTTAACACTTTATATTCTCATACCTATATAGAGAGTCATTTCATATACAAGCAACATTTAAAGAAATACAGCAAGAACACAGACAATTCTCTTCAAGAAATATATATTAAAAGTTATTTATTAAAAAGAAATACAAGCAGAAAATTCTGTTGAAACACTCGTCAAATGAGGTCAAAAATTGATCATTGGGTTTTTTTAAAGTTAAAATTTAAAAATAACAGCGCGTTTAATACTTTAACTCACTCTAAGCTTCTGGTTGGTGCGATTTACCTTTAGCTTCTGGTTGCTGCATTAGGACATATCTGATTAAACTGGTTAAAGCTGGAACATCTGCCAGAGCTTCCATTAGTTTCCGTCTTGCTTGTTTTATCATATTAGATGAATTACGTAACAAATCAGTCTCGCCTTCTCCACTTTCCTTGCCAGCTGCAGACTCTTGATCTTGCGAATTGCCAGCTGCAGACTCTTGATCTTGCGAATTGCCAGCTGCAGACTCTTGATCTTGCGAAACATCTGAAGAAATAAGAGATTCCTGTTCCATTTCTACCGCTTTTTCCTCTGTAGTGGGGTTTTGGAAGTTTTCTAAAACTGAGGCAATCGTTTCGACCAGTTCGAGAGTTTGTTGATGAGATTCCACCGTTTCTCTTTTAATATCATTTATACTACAACCACCAATTACAGGAGATTTAGTTGGAGACATTCCTATTACATTACTCAAGATATCTGAAGGAAGCATACCGTCATCTATCGCTTTATTCACATCCTCCGCTTGATTTAAACTTTCTCTTCTTCCCACATGCTGCTTAAATTTCTTCCAATTGCCTTGACTTTTAAACTTTTCTTTAATCTCTTTGGCATAAAAAGCATCAAAAATGTCGCTAGACACTTGCGTAAATTCTGGATGACCTTTGGTTTTTGAGTAGAGGGCAAATTCCGCCACGAGCGTGACAACCCGCAAGAAGCATTCGAATCCATTTTCGTATTGTTTATTTACTAAATAACAAGCGAAAATGACGTATTTAGCATACAACGTCGGAGAACTAATCATACGTTCAGAATGTTTCCTCAAGAACTTCATCCATTGTTTCATTGTAACATAAGTTTCAACTAAAACAACGTCTCGTAATTTTTCAACAAAAGCCTCCAAGATAGGATCCACAGATAATGTAGGCAGTTCTTCTACGATTTTATTTCTGAACCATACGTACAAGAACACATCTTTCGCAAGATCCCCGACTTCCATTTCAACAGATGCTTAAAAGCAAAATAACTCTAGAAATAATCAATTGCGTCAAAAAAAAAAAGCAGAATCTCTTTAAATACATTTACGATCCGTATTAGTAGTGGCCTTCGTAGCAGCTTATTTAACATTTAAAATGCCGATTGGTTGGATTATAGGTTTCATTTGATTGATTTGAAGTACGAAATCTGTTTCAAATTAGTCACTTCAGATACTCTAAGCTTTTAATAGAAAATATCTTTGTTATATAGTTATGTAATTATATAATATAGTTATATAAATTCATAGTTATATAATTATATAATATAGTTATATAATTATATAATATAGTTATAAAATTCATAGTTATATAGTTATATAATTACATAAAACAACAATTACACTTTATGTTGTTATAGACTGGTTTTATATGTATTTATGCTATTATTTATTTTCAAATTTTTGAGCTATTTCTTAAATCTGAGACTTAGTGATGCAACGACCGTGGTAGTCAAGTGATTATGGTCTCAAACTCTCCCCCTACATTTTTGAAGTAATAACTTGTTCAGGGGGCGCGTTTTGATGAAGAAGGAATTTAAAATAAGCACCAGATTCGGCTGCGTTAGGCTCCATCGGATTTACTCGGCTCCAGTCGACAATCGTGCTTAGGTCGGCGACGCTTGCTAAGTTTTGATATAAAATCTTTTAAGAGCGCGTTTTTTAAGCAAACATTTCATGCACTCTTTTCCCGTGAAGTTTTATTTCCTTTATTTGAATATTACTGCCATGCAGCCCACTTCCACTCAACTCCAGCGAGTGAACCAGAGAAGAGGAGCGTAAGAGCGAAAATATTGGAAAAACGATTATTCTCATATAAGATGAGTGAGTGAATGTTAACGTCGCACTATTCAGCTACACGGGGGCTTTTAGCTACGGATCTCGTAATTCTGAACCATGGTTAAGTGACGAGGACGACACCTGAGCTGTCACCACCTCTTCTAACTCCCACGCCAACGGGAACACGTTTGAACTTCGACTGATTTAACATGCTCTTACTGATTAACATTGTCAAACTCTGATACTGGTTTATACGTTAAATCCTACTTACACAAACCTATCTTTGCATTACACAATTTATAATGAATTATGCTCTGCGTTTATTTCTTATTTATATCGTATTTAATTAAAAACTAATCAGCCATTGCCTCTGATTTTCTATTGGAGACGTTCATTGCATCATGTTCTCACGTCCCTTAGCTGAGTGAGAGAGTATTTATGAATGGCTCTGAGTGAGAGAGTATTTATGAATGGCTCTGAGTGAGAGAGTATTTATGAATGCTCTGAGTGAGATAGTATTTATGAATGCCCTGAGTGAGAGAGTGTTTATTAATGCCCTAGCTGAAGTTAGTAAGTGAGAGAGTGTTAGGCATTTTTTGTTAAGATTCAATTAATAGCAAGATATATTTGAAGGATTTTTTTATAAATCACATATAGATTGTACTTGAGATTTTAAAGTGCAATTAAAGAAGTTTTCAAAAATAAGAACGTATTCTTTTTTTGTAAAAAAGACTCAGGAACAAGTATATCATATCATATTTATTTTCTCAGCCTTTTTTTTAAATTTAATCCTATAATTAAAAAATCAATTCAGATCATTTAAATTTAAAACTTAAAGCAAAAATCTCCAAAATAATAATGCAAATTAATTGATTTTTCTTGTTTTTGAAACAATGCGTGAACTATAGGCGACGGACCTGTGATTTTTAAATAACCACTGAAGAGAGACGAGGACGATAACCTAAAATTCCTTACTCCAAACTTCTAAACAACATGAAGAATTTCAGCTTCGACAGGTTTGAAATGACTTAGCAATTGTGCATCCTTAGTTTTTAGTGATACTAGGAATCGAACCCACATTTCGTCTGCAACAATACTGGCAACGGCTCTGTTTCTGTTTCGCGATTATAATTATTTTGCTATGAAATAATGCGGAAGCTATTCTCCCACAAGTCGAAACTAGTGGTATACGGAAGTACCTAGCAAAAGCTCAGTTGAGATGATTTTTTTTCTGCTTCTGATCTAGACCGCGTCACTGTGGACCTCCAAAAATGTAATTCAAATCTGCCAAAAGCATAAAAACAAACTCTAAAAGGTTAGTTTAAATAGTATATAAAATTGCTATGGCACTTCGCTGGTAAGGCCGGGTTACTCCTGTGAAAGGCTGCGCTTAGAACGACATTGGAATGCTCGTAGGAGGGAGCCTTTGCAGGTCCCTGTAGGTCTGAGAGTCCAAGCAAATCTGGAAGTCAATCGAAGAGAGGGAGAGTTCATTGGAGTGTGCTGGGGCATCGTAGAGTGCTGAAGCATGTAGAAGTGTCTCTAGTGTCTGTGAAACTCCGTAGCATATTGAGAGTTTCGGGTTTCCCCTTTGGGTGTCTATTTAAAGGTCGAATTCGTCACGTCCACAAAAGCGACACATGAAGCAGAATCATTTCTGTTTGGACGTAGCAGGGATTACTATTCGGCAATAGGTCCTAGTCATCCCTCACGCGGTGAACTTTGAAGCCGGAGATTGGCGTGGGAGCTGCACTGGTCACTTCCCTGTCCGCTGGATAAAGAGATGTCATAGGTTGAGTTGCCTTGGAATATAAGCGTCAGAGTGTCCGGTCTCGAAAAACTTCCCCCGTGAAACTACATAACCGTTGAGACGTCACCAGTTCCCTAAAAGGAAATCGGTCCATTGGTGGAGACCGCAGCAAAACCTTTTGGAAAAGAGAATTTTATTCTCTCGATTCTGGGCCATACGTACGTAGATCCCCACGTGGTCGATAGATTTTACTAATGTAAGCTTATATTCGATAAACGGCAAATATTGAATTTACTAATGGCTAAGCTTAAATACATATCAACAACCTTGACTTATGATGAATGGAAGATAAAGATACGGGTTGAATGATGACAGTAATTGCGCATTATATGGAGAGAACACAAATTTTCCCTAGTCAGTTAACTGTATTTTTCAGAACGGTTTATATTTCATAAAATACTAGCTGACCCGGCCACGCGTTGCTGTGGCTGACTTTGTTTTAATACGTTGATTTAATATTATTCTAAGATACTCAATACAGTCAAATAAATCTTCGCTTACGATTTCGGAGAGTTCAAATTGAGTATAAAATAACATAATGGTTTTACTTTTGCATTTTATTCATCTCTTATTTGAGTATAGTATAATGCAGGAATTATTGACGAAGTTGTTACGTAACAACATTTGAAAATTTAATTTTATAAATGTGGTGAATAACGTTGATTTTTTGATATTATTTTTTTACCATTTTAAAGTGCAACAACAGTAAATAATTTTAATATCACTAATCGCTGCACAGTATTTTTGGTAACCCGTCTTTTGTTAATTCACATAGAAATTTAACGATTCCCCATCACGCGAGCATGCAACATATAATTGCCCATTGAAGAAACATGGATTTTTTAAGTCCAAGCATCAAATGAACATTATTTGGCTTTGAGATTCATTTATGGTCGTCGTGAAAACCAAACGAATCGGAAATTGTAGCCTTTGAATGATATTGGAGATTCTGATGGGGTGTCAGTGGAATATGTGGCAACAGAACTGATTTCTCCTTTAAACTTTACACACAGTCAAAATGTTTACTTCAAGAAAATTCCCGGTAATTCTTTTGATGATAAAATATGTACCGTTGCATAATCCAGGTGGGTTTAAATTACGCAGCAGAATAACCAGTCAACCAATCTTCAACCGAAGATTGTGTGGGGGCATTCCTGATATATCTAGAGAATTCAAAAGCTCAGAGGTAAAATTTACGGTTTTGTTTTCATCAACAATAGGGCAGATTGATTTAAAAGACATTGGATCACCTGGCAACAACTCTGTATCTAGAAGTTTATTTCGCCACAATATCAACATTTTTTCTGATGAAGTAACAGAATAACAGACGCAATAATTGTCTAGATAATTATACAGTATATCCGGGAAGACACTCTCAATCAGTTCCTTTTGTTTGTACCTTTTGTAACTAAGTACACTAGAGTGATGGCATTTAATTTTAAAATGGAAATGTTATTAGTTTTTATTTTCAAATAGAAAAGTATTTTTCGAAAGTCTGAGTCATTTTTGACTTTTGATAAAAAAAATTTAGTTTATGAATTTATTGCTTATGATGCCGGATTATAACTAAAAGAGTTTTACGGTGCTGTTATTAGGCATATGAGCCGCTAGCGGCCCTCCATCCCATATCCGATTTTTCGATGTGGAGCGATAAGATAATTTTAACATATATATATATATATGCTGATAAAAAAAACTAAGATAATTTGCATATTTTATCGAATTACATGAAAAGGACTGAAAAACCACTGCTTCTAGATAAAAATGCAAATCTTGTATGGCAAATACGTAAGCGTACACGTGTGTGTAGACGGAGCCAGCAGAAAAATAGGCTTTATAAGCGCATGTAAATTAAGTTGTATTTCGTTCGCCAGCACACCTCGGTGAATTTCTTGGTGTTCTGAAGCAATCGGATCAATTCAAATTATAACAGTAAAATGAGTAACCACAACATTTAGATGGTGTAAAATTGTGGGAAGGCTAGTAGTAGGCCACTGTCATGTTCAGATTTGTAAAGATTTCAATTTAACACTCAGCGTCATGTGTAACTTATGGAAACTGTTCCAGGATACTGGATCCATCGAGAGAAAGCCTGGGCAAGGTCGTCCAAGAGCCACGATGGCCAGAGAAGATCTCCATTTGTCATTATAGCGAGGCGTAACAGAGGTTACAGCTTCTCGGCTCTCTCGTGACTTGTATTCAGCCGCAGGAACCCAGGTATCAAGGGTGACTGTTTCAAAAAGACTTCATGAGAGAGGGTCGCTTGCCAGAAAACCTACTGTTTGCGTCCCGCTCACGTCTACGAACAGGAGAGTCCATTTAGCATGGTGACGACAGCATAGAGATTGGTGTATGGTTCATCAATGGGTGACCGTTCTCCTCACTGTTGAGCCCCGTTTTCAGCCTAAACACCGATTCTCGCCGTACGTTCATATGGAAAGAACCAGGGACCAACTACCTACCTCCAATGTACACGAAATCGACAATTATGGTGGAGTAGGTTTAATGGTCTGGTAAGGCATCGTGTTGGATGGCCGTACTCCTCTCCATGTCTTTGAAAAAGGCTCTGACTAGTGTGAGATATAGGAATGAGATCTTGGAGCCCTATGTTTGTCTTTTCAGGATTGCATGTGGCCCGAGTTCATTTTAATGGATGATAACGCGAGGACACAGAGCTCTTCTGGTCGACGAATTTCTAGAGAGGAGGATATTCACCCTATGTATTAGCCAGCCAGGTCTCCAGACCTCAACCCTATAGAGCACGTCTGGGACGCTCCGGGAGGGCAATTGCAACTCTCCTCCGAGAACCATTCAGGAAATGGAAACAGCGTGGCTAAACGAGTGGGATCAATTGCCAAGAACTGATAAGCTGCCTTATTTCAAGTATGACATCACACTGCAAGGCCTGTATAGCTGGAAGAGGGGCCAAATTCCCTATCAACCCATTTCATTAGTTTATTCTGCGACCACTGTTTCATTCTTTCGACTCCAACAAGTGTTATATATAACCATGCGTGTGTATTGCAATTGTTGAATGGCTATTTGTTTTGTATTGTATCAACGCATGTACATATCAAATCGGTCTGTAGTTCTAGAGATAATCTATCAAGTTTGCAAATTCTCTTAATATCTTACACCAGTGTATATATTTATATTGACTTGTAGGATTAATTTATTTTCTTTAAATTTTGGGACATTTTGGCATTT
The DNA here is from genome assembly GCA_019973975.1 of Trichonephila clavata. Taxonomy (NCBI): domain Eukaryota; kingdom Metazoa; phylum Arthropoda; class Arachnida; order Araneae; family Nephilidae; genus Trichonephila; species Trichonephila clavata. The sequence goes on along the minus strand of BMAO01009075.1, from coordinate 4,130 downwards.
TATACATCCAAATGTGTTCGATCTAATTTTGCCACAAAAAAAATTAATTTTCAAGACAATAATATAGTTGAATGGCTAATTTTAATTTACTGAAAGGTGAACAATTTAATAAAATCCTTTTACTTTTTCAGAGAAAGGAGAGGAGGATTCAAAAGGATAATAAAAATTTCAGAGATACAAGAGCGTGCTAAATTTTTAATAAAAAGACGCCAAATAATTTGTCTGGAATCATTCACTTCGAGATTAGCAGCATTTATATAGAAATCTAAATAATAAATAAATGTCGTTTATAAAATCAAATACGCATAGCATTTACTCATTTAAAGCTGAAGTTGGTGTGAATCAATGTCCAGCAGGTATTAAAGCAGCCTGACGGATCTCGAAGCTGAGTTATAATCAGACTACACGTGGATGTCTAAAATATTACCTTTTAAAGTACATACTATAAGAAAATTCGGATATATTGTTCTATTTCACTCTCAACATCCTTCATTTTATAAGCCTTTACTGTAATAAAGACTGAAATTTAACCTATTCCAGCTTCATTAACCACTGAGCAGTTACATTCCTGCTAACTATGCATGCTATTATTACTCCGCCCTTCTAAGCCATTGGCCAATTGTTAATACATTGCACCAGAAAAATATAAAAGTACAGCCCTCGTTTTTTTTAAAAAAACGTCCTGGTTCTCTTACCAATGATATTAGAAATATTCATATTCAAAAATAACACAAAATACAACAGAAGACTAAGCAGATACTTAAGAACAAATACAATTGAAAATGGTTACACTTTTAAGAAATCGAATATAATCATCTGAAATTATAATAGGGTTACTATGGGGAAAACCAATACAAATTAACAATAATGTACGCTATCCCCATGGCAACCAAATTTCCAGACCATAAAATATCAAGGTAACCGTATTGTAATGTTATCGCCCATCTTGGGGAACAAACTAGTTGATGATTAGCACTTGATATCAAACTAGCTCCAAAAGATATATAAATACTTTTGGAATTAATCAATTTTAATTGCTACGGTTGACTATTTCATTTATCTGAAAAAATGAATCTAAAAAAGTGCTTAAAATAGAAAAATTTCTTTGCACTCACTTGAAAAAAGGGGGGGGGGACTTTTATATGAACAATTTGGACAACTTTGGCAGCAAAATATAAAAAGACTAATATTAAAATAGAAAATTTATTTAGAGAATTCATTACACAGTTCAAAAATACTCTTTTCTCCAAAATCCATCATGTAAAAAACTACTTATGAAACTTAAAGTATAAAGTACCCGTAACAAAAAAAAAAAAACGAAGTTTCCTAGTATTTTAATATTCTGAAGTTTCACAGGTTCGTGAAAGATGAAAGTTTTTAGTTGGATTCAATTATCTTTCCGCATTTTTCTTGAAATGTTTTCACTCTTTATCACTTATACGGATCAAAGTTTATAAAGACTATCCGTTTTAGAACTTCAGCAAAAGAATTGCAGTCACCCCTTTTTGAGCAGGCATCAATGCCATCCCATTTTTGAAGACGCATCAATGTCATTCCAGTATGACGTTCCTTCAGATAATTCAATAACTCAAATTTCCTTTTAGCCAATTTTCGCTTTTCCTTTATTATTTGTTCAAAATTTTCTTTTAACGCATTGGTGATCGTTCTCTCTAGATTTTTCATAAATTTCACCAATTTACGTACGAGTAGATCAAAATGTAGAAAGGCTATGTCTGTCTTGCAATATCTGCATACCCATCACCAATTTCTGTAGACCACATTCTTTTGCCATTGAGACAAGTTTCTTCAAATACTTCATTAACTCATATTTTCTCCTCCACTCTCCAACGTCGGGTCCCACTCTGCCCTCCTCCGAAGCGCACGCCCCAACCAACCACCCCAACCAACCATCGGTTCTAACTTCTGAAGCATTGTTCATTCTAAATTTTAATTTAAGGTGGTGTCCTAACTTCTAAGCAGCATCGGTGTCCTCAACTTCTGAAAGCAGCATCGGTGTCCTCAACTTCTGAGGAGGGCCATAGCATCGGTGTCCTCAACTTCTGAAGCGCATCGGTGTCCTCACTCTGAAGCAGCATCGGTGTCCTCAACTTCTGAAGCAGCATCGGTTGTCCTCAACTTCTGAAGCAGCATCGGTGTCCCTCAACTTCTGAAGCAGGCATCGGTGTCCTCAACTTCTGAAGCCAGCATCGGTGTCCTCAACTTCTGAAGCAGCATCGGTGTCCTCACTTCTGAAGCAGCATCGGGTCCTCAACTTCTGAAGCAGCATCGGTGTCCTCAACTTCTGAAGCAGCATCGGTGTCCTCATACTTCTGAAGCAGCATCGGTGTCCTCAACTTCTGAGCAGCATCGGTGTCCTTCAAACTTCTGAAGCGCATCGGTGTCCTCAACTTCTGAAGCAGTCGGTGTCCATTCTGAAGTGGTCCTCATTCTGAAGCAGCATCGGTGTCCTCAACTTCTGAAGCAGCATCGGTGTCCTCAACTTCTGAAGGCAGCATCGGTTGTCCTCAACTTCTGAAGCAGCATCGTTCCTCAACTTCTGAAGCAGCATCGGTGTCCTCAACTTCTGAAGCAGCATCGGTGCCTCAACTTCTGAAGCAGCATCGGTGTCCTCAACTTCTGAAGCAGCATCGGTGTCCTCAACTTCTGAAGCAGCATCGGTGTCCTCAACTTCTGAAGCAGCATCGGTGTCCTCAACTTCTGGATGTCAAGCAATCGGTGTCCTCAACTTCTGAAGCAGCATCGGTGTCCTCATCTGAGCAGCATCGGTGTCCTCAACTTCTGACCAGCATCGGCTCGTCCTCACTTCTGACTCAACATCGGTGTCCTCACTTCTGAAGCAGCATCGGAGTCGCCTACTTCTGACTCAACATCGGAGTCCTTCTGCTACTCATCTCTGATCAACATCGGAGTCGCCTACTTCTGACTCAACATCGGAGTCGCCTACTTCTGACTCATCATATCTATCGGAGTCGCCTACTTCTGACTCAACATCGGAGTCGCCTACTTCTGACTCAACATCGGAGTCGCCTACTTCTGACTCAACATCGAGTCATCAACTTCTGACTCAACATCGGAGTCATCAACTTCTGAAGAGGCATCGATAATCTTACTATGCAAGTCTTTTAAATGCTTCATTAAGTGAATTTGTATATCTCTAATCAGTCTTTTTCCTTTAACTGTTCTTCTGTTTTTTCCATTGGGCAGTTTCATCCGGAACACCGAGCATTTTTTCAACGAGACTAAGCGTTTGTTTATGAGTTTCTACTGTTGTTTCAGAAATATCTTTTAAAACATAGTTGCCTCTCATATGAGAGTTAGAGAAATGCAGATACAATATAGATACAACTTCCGAAGTAGTTTTCGCGTTATTAGTCAAATGATTTACTACATCAAGGGTCTGTAAACTTGATCTTCTACATATAAATTTCGAAAACTCCCTCCATCCTCCTTGACCGTAAAATCTCTTACTTAACTCCTTTTCATAAAAAGCTTGAAAAATTTCAGCTGACATATCCGTAAATGGTGAACAACCTCTTTGATGAGTGTAAACGGCAAATTCCGTTACAACTGCTAAGGTGTTTATGAAGCAATCGAAACAATTTTGATACACTTCATTTTTCACGTAACAAGCAAAAATGACATAAGTAGCAAACAGCTTTGGAGAGGAAATCATGCGATCAAAATGTTTTGTCAAGAAATTTCCCCATTCTGCACATACAGCGTATGATTCAATCCAAACAATGTTTTTCAGTTTCCCGATGGAATCTTTAATCGTGGATCCATCTGCCAATTCTAACTTGGGTCCTGTTTTAATAATCTTGTATTTATACAATACGAAAGACAGGACAAATTTTGCTGTTAAGTAAATAGCGTTGTCATTCGCCATTAGAAACAACTACCGTGAAATAGCAACAAAAAAATTCTTAAGCTAACCAACACGAGGTTGAATTAACCAACTTTATAAGGAAAACGTTTTCGAAACTCCACGTGTTACCACATTGTTGTTGCCAACTGATTTTACTCTTTACAACAAATAAAGCTTGGTTGGTTTTTACGTTTCTTTTGATAGGTTTCAATCGAAAACTAGCTTCATATTAAATCAACGGAAA
>BMAO01009074.1:0-19260 GCA_019973975.1 Trichonephila clavata | reverse complement strand
CCGACCTCAATGTAATTAAACCGTTATGTTGGTCTTGGAGCGATCAATATGGGATGTAATATTGTGTCATAATGTTTTAAAATTGCGGAATTTTAAGTTTTGGGGAGATAAGTTGTGGTTATTTCTCACTTGATGGGTGTAAAGTTTGAAGCGGGGTTGTCATTTCTCGGGAAGAGGGTTTTAGCTCTCAACCCCTTTCGGCTGAATTCTGTTTCATTGGTTCCTCTCTCTATCGCTTGGTGGGTAAAATAAAATTTAATTATCATGCGAAGTCTTGGAGGTTTCTACACCGTAATAAATGGAAATTCCACAAGAGAAAGTTAAAGAAAATTATAACATTTATGCAAATATTTGTAATATATTTAAACAAACTATGAAAAATAATGAGTAGAAGAAATAAAAGGTTATATTTTCAATGTCACTGATAACGTAGATTGTTTTTTTTTTCCATAAGCTATGCGAAATTTATTAGATTTATATATCAATTTTTGCTTGCATAAATAACCACGGGATAGTTAAAAATGTTTGCTACAAGACAGATATTTGCTTTAACTATTTAAACAAATATATAGAATCAAAGTATTTATGTAAGGTACAAAGGTAAATTGGCAGTTTTTTTATAATGTAATACGTATCAGTAAAAAATTAATATATATATTTTTTGCTGTTAAATAAATTTAAAGAATCCGCACTATCATTTAATTCAATTATGGCTGTAGTGCGTAAAATTTCGAAGCAATTTAAAATTATTTTTTTTCTGTTTAAATATATAATTAAAGCAAAAATATTATCAGAAAGTTTTAAATTTTCTATCTAAGATTAAAGTATTAAAGTTTTTAGTATGCCTATTATAATCAACATAACTTTGATTGCAGTTCTTTTTTGTTTAATTAAGAGTACTTATTATTCATGAAATTCTTTAGAAATATCTTTCATTTATACTGAGAATACTTTTTTTTTTCGTTTTCCTTTTATACATATGAAGAAAAAAAAGATAAAAACAAATTTATATTTCCTAAAGACATTTTAAAAAGAATTTTTTACGTATACTTTTTCATTTCTGACATCAGCATTATTAAAAAAAAAATTAAATTATGATGTTTTTTTTACTTTTTTTGCTATTCTTTCATTTCACATCTTATATTTAATTAAGTTTAGCCAGGTTTCTATTTCCAAAACCACGAAACATGTTTTTTTTTTTTTTTACTAAAATACAAATAGTGGATTAATTTTAATAATCTTCCAGGTTAAAAATTTCTGTGTTTTTATTAAGATTCTTGTAAAACTGTGTTTTTTATGAATAATTTATTGTTATGATACCATGATATTCCAAAAGTTATGTTTATGAAATTAGGCTTTCCATGAAAATATTTCTTAAGAAACATATAAAAAGAATATTTAAATATTATAAAGTTGTAGAATTTTTTAGAATACTTAAAACAATCCCTTAATTGGTGATGCTAAGTAAATATATATATATATATAATATATATATATGTATTTTTTACTTTATTTATTCTGATTAAGATCACTTAAAATGCTGTTATGCATTGCATTCATCAACACTTTCCAATAAAACTTTAAAAGTTTTATTAATTGAAAGCTCGTTAGTGTAGTTTGCTTTTATAAAAATTTTGATTTATTTGTTGGGGTATTTCATGGAATAATTTTCTGTTAAAGCATTTGATTTCTTCCCTTTATTTTCACATTTTTGAAATAAATAATTAAAGTATTTTAAGTAAACAAAATCAGAAGCTAATTTAAAATAAATTTCACTGAATTGAATTTCAAAGTACGACGCTTAAGGTCTTGAAATAAACTTGCATTTTAGGGCTCAGTTAATTATGCAATTTTATTTAATAACATTAATGCTTGAATTTAGTTGCTTCCTTGATTTAGTTCCAATGCAATTTTAGCATAATTTCCCTATATTTTTCAGATATTATAAAATGAACTATATAATAAAAACGAGTTAAAAAGGCAAATTTAATCAACAGCCAGTTTCTAAAAAACTATTTAATCAAATGAAATCAACATTTTTTTCAACTTGTAAAATCACAGCATTGTGTGTCACTTATATTAAAATGATAAAACACTTTCATCTTTCCATAATTTGTCTTTTAAATGTTTTTCCAATATAAAGTAAAAAAAAAAAAAAAACTTTTCTCTAAAGAAAAAGTTAGAACTACAGCACTATTAAAAACGTCTATAAATTAATACATCTTTATTGCAATTTGAAACGTAATGTAAATAATTATAAATAAATTTATAGTTGAAAAAGCTAAAAAATAAGATTTTATAATTAATTGAACTAAAAAGTAAAAAAAAAAATTCTTAATATAAAAATAAAATGACTAACGCATCGTTTCTCAAACTGTGGGGCGCGCTCTCCTACTGGGCCGTGATAATTCTACAAGCGGGTGCGACCATATTGAAAATTCGAAAACAAAAGATTATTTTTTAAAAAATTATTAATTTACCAAAAGTAAACAACCGAAATACATTCTAACATAATAAAAAAAAAATACTCATTTACACAGATATATACACTTACAAATGCATCAGTGGTGCGTAATGTCTTTGATAATTAAATTAACAATACAAAGTTAAGAACAATTTTAAAAATTACCAGAGCCCCCAGACTTTCAATACATAAAATTATACACTAAAACTAACACTTATCTGCCGATTAAGAGTAAAGATTTTCTACCCAATGCCACCGATTCCACGTAGGTGCACGTATGTGATGTATTGGGGAGGGGGGGGGGAGGAAAGGAATAAATAAACAAATTCTCTGAAATAAGTAAATCCTTCGCAAACACACTGTCAAGTTTCTTTTATTGCATTCTAAAGCCTTCGGAATAATTTTTATGGATATCAATGCACAGAAAAGATCGTACTTTGGAAAGACGTATATATATACGTCCAGGGAAATTAAACCTTCGGCTGAGCGGTACGTTTATATACGCCGGTGGCACATAAGAGCTTACAGTCAAATTGTAGCTTTGCGGAAAAGTATAGTATTAGTGAATTCAATACATTGTTAATGTATGGAGGGGTGCACCATGAAAATTATGATTGAATATTGGGTCGCAAATATTGAAAGTATGAGAAGCACTGGACTAACGAGAAAATGAATGCCATTGTTGTAAAATCGTGAGGAGCTCGATATAAATTGTTATAATTTCTTACTAGTTCTATTCCGAAAAGCAGAGTTAGTGCTAAAATGTAGTACAAAGCAACCCCCGCTCTTACCACAATGATATTAGTTTTTTCGTTGATCGTTTTATTCTTATATAACAAATTATATTTTCTTTTTGAGTTCCATTAGCTATAAAAGCATATTTTTTAGTTTTTTTAAACTATCATTTATTGTACTTTAAGGTTGTATCTTAACCTTTTAGTCGTCAAATCTTTAATTAGTCACCATATTTGGAAATGGGAAATCGTTAAACCTGATCAGAACGATTAAATACAGGTATTAAATTATTCTATTGTAATCGGTCCTTTAAAAGCGTGAGAAATTTCGAATTGATTTGACCTTTTAAAGTGGATAAAAATCCAGTTAAAAGATTCCGTTACATAGACATGAAGCTAATAAAAGCGCTTTAAGAAGGATAAAAAAGCAGCGTTTCTTTGCAAATAAAACTGAGAATAGTTTTTAAATTTACAGTTTAAAGTACCTTTTTATTCACCGAAAAAAAAATTAAGCGGAAATACAGTATGGAGAAACAAAAATTATGGAATGTGCTTTACAGTAACGAGTTTGTTTTTTGTTGCAGATGAAATTAGAGTTCTAAATCAAAATCAATTTGTTTTATACTGTAATTGAATCGAAGCTAAGAATTCGTGTGTAAATATACTTTAATAAATACCCATGAAATAAATACTCTTTCAGATAGATAGATCTTACTAATATCGCTTATTGATAATAGGTATAATTGTCTTTTCAGACAGAATGAGATTAATAAAGAAATTGCTTAGTTTTAAATACCATTATTTTGTATTTAACAGAATTTTTTTCTTAATATTGAACAAAATTAATTATTAAGACTGTTGATGTTTAGCATTGTTTTCGTTGTTAATTAATATATATATATATATATAAAACACCATAAAAACATGCCTCTCAACTTTTCTTTCAGCCAACAATTTGTCCTATGAATGGGCAATTCCTTGGACAACGAACATTTCCTTATGTATTTTAAGTAATGAAAAATTATCCGAAGTCAATACCTGAAATCACTGGCCTAATTTTGAAGAGATATTAATGATGTGTCAGTAAATAGAAATTATTTCATTTTATTTTATCTCAGTAGTCTCTCAGTCTTTTATTACCTTTTCCTATTACATTTATGAACGCTTTAGCCAGCTGATGCTGTCGAGTTGTTAGTACGAGTTCTTGTGCCACAGAAGACCCGCTGATGTACGTTAAATCTCTCAAGACTCACAAAATATTCATAGGTGAGTAGACTGCTAGCTTCTTGGCCACCCTAGTATAACATGAGTGTAAAGTTCAAAACTACGATTCTTCTAGTTGTTTAAGAGTGTAACGTTAGTAAAAATGAAATCAAATTGGATTTCTAATAATTTGCTAGAAGCTTTACTTCATAACTCTTCATTCATAATTGTTACCTCAAATTTCTGTGTATAGTTTTACGTTTGTAGAAAATAAATGACATTAAAAATATAAATATGTATTTTTTGTAGATAACAATTTGTAAGAGAAATAAATGTATTTAAAATGAAATATTTATTTTTTTTAAATATGATTTTTTTCTTATTGAATCGGTAATATTTATAAGAAAAATGATGTTTAATTTTTAAAACTGATTCCTACATTATTTTATCATATGTAGTTATAAGTGTATAAGTCTTTTATCAGACTACAAATATAAGTTAATTTTGCAGTCTTGGTAATTACAAGAAGAGTTTTCTAATAATGTATCATAATTTTGTTTTAAAATATGTAAAAAACATATAAATATAAATAAATATAATTTAAAACATTCACAATGAAAATTATTTATAATTATGTAAAACATTTTGTTATCGTGTCTGAGGAGATTTTTGAATCAACCATTCCTGCTCAATTAAAGGATTTTTCATGTCGCTGCTATCCATTTCATACAGTAAATAAATAAAATATAATATCGCCGAGTGCCAAGTTGTGAAATCATTAAAAAAATCAATATTTAAATATTTTATAACATAATTTTCATAATTTGATTTTTTTTCCGTCGCGCTGGTTGCAAAAGTTAACTATACATAAATAAATTTATCGCATTTGGTAAAAACGACAGTTTTAAAAATCTTTTTTCGAATTGCCAGTGATTAATCTCCATTAATTAGTTTTTTATGTTTGTATACAAATACACCCATCAAAGTACAAATGCTTTTGCAGTACTTTTCATCGGTATGTTCAAAGAAAGCTCTTGTCGACTTGAATTTGAATAGTTTCAAGTCACAAACAAGATTGCTTTATTTGACTTGCGTTAAAAGATGAGGTTCGTAAGAGGTTTTGATGGCTGCAAATATATGATTGTTTAAATAATTACCTGTAATATTGGTATCTTCTTCATCCTATATATTGAGATTTGTTGGAGGATTTGATACAATTAAGTCATCTCTGTGATATACATAGCAGATGTCAAATTTGAGTTCTTTACAAAATGATTCGATGTACCAACATTACTACTTTGTGTTGCAAAAATAACAGTCGGCTGAAGGATCTTGATGTTATTATCACCACATTAATATGGTAAAGCTCATGTGCCTAGAACATTGAGTCCTATAACTTAGACGACTCGCCCATGATGAACAGAATACATAAGAAGGCCAAACAAAATACACAATATAAAAAATACAATTCTTATATATAATTCAGTTCATAATTCATTACACTTTTTAACTATCAAGAAACGTTTTTACTTAAAAAAAATTAAAATCTGCAATTAAATAACAAAAGATATTTGGGTTATTAATACAATTCCTTGGCATATTATAACCGCGGTTTATGTATATATATATATACAATATATATATATATATATATATATATATTACAAAAATATACAAAAAAGAGTTATATACCTAAAACTATCGTCATGATCGAATAGATTTAGACACAGAAATACTAGAGCAAGCTCCTAGCCTTAGGAACCAGGAATGCAGGTTTAAGCAATGTTTTTTCGGCCAGCCAACATTCACCTGAATTTGCCAATACTCTGGGCCATAGGGAAAGCAAGAAATTTTCTAGAGAAGTTTAACTATCATTATAGATGAAACCATAATCTATTAATGTAAAACGATAATATTATAGACTGTAATAATTACTAAAATATTTAAAATCAAATTTAAACTATTTGATAAAGACTTACCACGTGACTCATATTCCCCGGCTATGTACAATAACAGTATTGCATAAAATTTTTAAGTGTTGATAAAATAGCATTAATACTATATATACACATTTAAAAACTCTATATTTTATTTTAAAATTTATAGAAAATAAAAGTACCACACAGACATATACAATTAATTTTTAAGAAAATATAATATTGTTAAATTACTTTGTTAGAGGCGCCATATATATACACTGGTGTGCAAAAATTAAGGACGAAGTCGAAAAATTAGCATATCAGCTGAACGAAGAGGCAGAGCGGACAGAAAGACCAATCAGGGGATTAAGTGAGGTGATGTATGGTAGCACATGCACAGATATGCAGATAGACGTAATGGGGGAGTGTCTGAGCAGTAAAGCATGTTGTCGGTGTAAGATTAGTATTTCTGGCAAAGAGATTGCACACCATATAGCAGTTAAAATCACACCGAGTTGCTGCCTCAGCGAGAAATGGCGAATAATCAATCTGTTAGACGACATCTGGATGCTTTTACCCGAGGTCGAATCATTGGGAAGTTGGAGGAAGGTCGCAGTGTGGCTGCAGAGTTCGGAATTGCTCACAGCATCGTTTCACGACTTTGGAGACAATTTCAAACTACAGGAACAGCTATCCGGGGGTTCAGTAGTGGTCGTCCACGAGGAACCACACCCGCAGATGACCGGTATATTGCCTTACAGGCCAGAAGAAACAGGCGGCAGACAGCGGGAGAAATCGCTAGACACACGACACAGGCGACTGGACGACCGATATCGCGTTTTACCGTGGCCAGAAGACTGCACGGTGGTGGTCTGTTTGCACGACGCCCTGTACGGTGTGTACCTCTAACGCCTGCCCATCGGAGAAGGCGTTCTCTGTGGTGCCGGGAATACCGAAATTGGAGAGACAATGAATGGGGACGAGTACTCTTTACAGATGAGAGCAGATTCAGTCTGAGTAGCGATTCTCATCGCATACTCATCTGGAGAGAGCGGGGAAGCCGCAATCATCCCTCGAACATCATTGAAAGGGACAGGTATGGAGGTGGCGGTGTTCTCGTTTGGGGAGGCATCATGCTTGGTAGTCGTACAGACCTTCACATCTTCGACGCAGGTTCAGTCAACGGGACCCGTTATTGTAACGAGATTCTTCTTACATATGTGCGTCTTTTTAGAGATGCTATGGTTCCGCTCTTCTTTTTCATGGACGACAATGCACCATGTCATCGCACAGTAGCTGCTGAACAGCTCTTAGAGAGTGAGGATATTGAACGTATGGATTGGCTGGCACGATCTTCGGATCTCAATTTCATCGAGCATGTATGGGATTTTCTAGGCAGACGCTTGGCAGTTCGTACCTTATCACCAGTAACGATTCCGGAGCTTCGATTGGCGCTGCAAGACGAATGGGCAAAATGCCTCAACAACTCATTGACACCCTCATTCTCAGCATGGGCAGACGCTGTGAAACCTGCCTAGCAGTCAGGGGAGATCATATTTCCTACTAAAGACCGGATATTTCTTGCTGGACACCCATCACAGGGATGTTTCGGCCTTCAGTCGCATTGCGCTCCATGCTACTTTTTCAATAAAGCTTATTTTTATCCCTCTGATTTCTCTTTTAGTAAGTGTTGCTTACATTACTCATGTCCTTACGTATTGGGGATCTTACGGTATTAAATGTGTTGATTTGGAATGCTTTTGTACAAAGTTATATTGAAAAAACCGTCTCGTCCTGAATTTTTGCACACCAGTGTATATAAACTATGGATTACAGAAAAAATTTCGATTGCAGATTTTAATTTGAAATAAAAAGTTAAGTCAAATACTCAACAAAACTTTTATGGTCCAACGATGATGTTTGAGAGTATTATCAATTATTAAATATTTTTTATTGTACAAAAAGATTTATTTTCCTAACCGTATATTTTAGGTCCCCAAACGTTTATGGAAAACAATACTAACAAGGGTAATAAAAATAATTTTTAGGCATTCGAACCTAATATTAAATTGTGAATACGCAAAAATTCTTGATTGCTTACTATATTTTCCACCTTTCGTATAAATTCTTACATTATATTGTCTAAATAATGATTACATAAACAGATTTTATGTATCGTGTAACGTCTTCTTATATTGTCATGAAATTTCAGTATGCATCTTCCTTAGAAACAATGTAACAGCAGGAGGAATATATATTTTTCATTCGATATTAACCAGATCATTTCCTTCTACTCATATAATATTAATTAAAAACGAATAATAAGGTAATATATTAATTAGGATAACTAAGAAAAAGAGAAGAAATATAAATTTCCACGTTGTCGATTAATCCATTTCTAATTTGTTTTCTTTTTTCAAAAGCACGAGATTGCAAATTCTATTATCATAATAAGCTAGCTACTTGTAATTTTGTTGTTTGTAATTATGTGCTATACAACAAGTTTAGAAATACGAACAAAATAATCTACCTAAAGTTTTAGTTTATTTCCGAAGAATATCTGAGAGAAATAGAAAACACATACACACAAATATCAATGTTCTGCTAATTCATTCAAACGCATATACACAAACATATTTTCTATGTTTTAATTGTTTATTGTCGGGATATATATTGTTGAAAAAATGCAAAAAGTTTTGTTCCATTATTTTGCAATATTATCCGAAAAACATAGCTATAAAAAGAAGTCACTTTTGTTTGTTGTTATAGAAATGCTTGGAATATATTTTCCTGTTTGGTTTTAAGCTTTGAATTTCGTAAAGGTATTTATAAAACATATAGGAATATATTTTTGTAATAAAAGCTAAAATGAATGTAAATTCTCATAAATAAAAAGTCGTATAAAAATGACTTTTTACAAATAATAATGAAATTTCAAAATTATTTTAAGTCCAGAGAGTTTATAAAATTGTCATGTTCCATGATACTCCATCAGCTAATTAAAAAAAATTGTACATTTTAAAAACACTCTATTTAAAAGGCAAATGTGGTAAAATATATTAAACTGAATTAGATAAATTGGGATATTTATCATGAAAATTAAAAATTATGAATGGGCATATGGAGAGTTCTCCACACAGATAAGGACAATTAACAAACAGTATAAATGAAAATAAATATCCATTTTTCATATAACAATATCAAATACACAACCAATTTTAAAAAAATACAATTATTCAAAAGTCATATGGGAAATGATCTAGGTTACGTTAGAGCCCTGTGTTAAATGCAATCACGTGTTTTTAACGTATCAATTCGAGTGTTTCTAAGCAGTGCTGCATTTTGCTTTTTTCAAAACATTTCGCTAAAAAAGCAAGTTTGTTAATAATGGATCTTATGCAAAGACAGAGAAAACAGTTCTTCAGGAGAGATGGAAATTTCTTGTGGAAAACCCAATAATTGAAATGAAGGATACACAGTGAAATTCGCAGAATAAATCTCAGAAGGTCTTCACACCTTCAACAGTGCTCAGACAAATATCAGTATCTAAAGTATACGCACGTAAAATATTATTCACAAACACCTCTCGTCCTACTCAACAACCGAGATAATCACTAATCGACTCTTCACGGTCAAGACAAGACTACTAATTACAAGTCAAAACAATACTGACTCAGTTTCGGCAAGCGTCTACCTATTTATATGTCTCGCGGACCCTTCAATAAAGATACGCTTGCGTCATAGATCATGAAATTAGTGGATTTCTCCACTAAATTCCAGAAGAATACAAAGGGTCACAAACATGTTTGCCAAAGTCGTCAAATTGGTCCTAAAGTCACCAAATAGGTCGCCAAAAATAATGCAAACTTGACTCTATCTCCAAGATTTTGCCAAATTTCCATTGAATCGCTATTATAACTTAAGGGACTGCGTTGCTTGAGAATATTATAATTTCAACATAAAACAAATATAACAGAGTAATATAAATGTATCACACATTAAAATAAAAATTATTTACACTATTTGACTCAAAATTCGTTTCAGTACTAACACATATAAATTTACAAATTGTACTTGATTTCAATATTTTTTCTACTTGTCATTGGAAAACATTTTCTTACTATTATTTTAAATTTTTCTTTTTTGAAAAAAATTACTTTCTGGCATTTTAATACTTAAATATTAAGCTTGAAATTGTATACACACGCTTGGAAAGAAAGAAATAGAATTCACAAGCACTACAACAAATGCCAGAATATCATTAACATTGACTACTACTTTCAATAGTTGATTCTATCTGAAATGAAATAAGCCTATTTAAAACAAAATCTCTAATGAGGTTGCTTTTAATTTTGGTTTAGGCTTAAGCGGAGGATTTCTCCCTTGTATTAAATATCTGGTCAGAGGTGTAAAACCGATAACTCAGCGTTTCTCAAACTGTGGGACACTCCCCACTAGTTAAAATAAAAGTTCCAAAAAAGTTAATTTATTGGAATGAATTTAAACAAAATATTTTCTAACATAATAAAAAATACACATTTACACTGATATAATTTATATACAACATCTGGCAATATTACGTCATCTCTACTTCAAGCTATCCCATAAACAAATAAAAACATTTTGTTTGATTTGTTGTAATTCCACGCGATGGGAGATTTCTATTACGTTTTCTTTTTAAATCTAATATACTACTCTTTCAGAGAAAAAACAATATCCTGACTCACAGAGAAAAATTGTAGGAAGATAAAACAATTCATCAATCTCCTTTACGGACGTTGTAAATAATATATTTCCGTTGCGCTTTATTCCATGTGAAAGAGTTTTATGATATTTCGAAAAGCACAGTTTATTGAAGGATTATTTTGCCAAGATTTATTTATTATGATTATGCTGAAACATATAAAGCATAGTGAAAAACATTTTACACAGTTCATTTTTAGAACAAACATCCATATTTTTATATTGAATACGCTTTTAACCCGGTAGTGTTCGCGCGAGGCGCAAAGTAATCCCACGTTTATGAAATCGTTAATTCCGAGAAAACTGTTTATTTTTTTACCAATAACCTTGACAGTATCCTCCTATATCAGAGGAACTAAAATGTATGTGTCACTTATCTCCCTCTTTTTGGAGAGTGGCAAACGTTTCTTTACAATCTTAAGGTTCTTGTTCAGTTTTATTGGATTTTTTCTCATGTTATCAAAGAAAAATTGAAAAGTCCTTGGAAATAGTTTTTTCTTTCTCTTAATTAAATTATTCACTAGACTTGTGATTTTTATCGCGTACAATAAAAATAATTAGGGTGGCTCAGTCACCCCGCGTGAGCATTAACTTTAAAATCGAGTGCGCGTTTCCCCCGGGTTTAAAACTTTTTGAAGTCTCCTCGCTTTAAATATTAAAAAATAACATAATCTTCATCGGAATTTTACATTCTTTTTCATTATTTAACATTCATTCTAAATGTTAATTCTCCGAGGCTTAAAATTACAGTTGATTTTGCCAAAGCGTTGCAGTTCATAGACTGTAACTCTGGCAAAATTGTCTCCAAACATGATTTCTACAATCTCAATTTCTGCTGGCAAAATACTCTCTCTTCACCTGTAGTGTGAGGCTTTTCACATCTAGCTATTTTGTATGATAATTTGTAAGTAGCAAGTAAAGCTTTTTCATTCACAAACAACGCTTTTTGTTTTTCATATGATTTTAATTCAAATAACTTTCGTGGCTTGTTAATGTACTCACCAAGAAGCGGTTCCAAAGGTCTTTTAAGTTTATTAAGTTAAGTTTATTACATACTGTTTGCTACCAATATATTTTTGAACAAACAACTCACAAGGGTTTTTCTTCTCCATTTAATTTAGTAGTGGTAAATCGAAAATTTAAATATTTTTGAAAATAGAGAATACTTACTTGATTCAATTTTCGGAACTGTGCTCGTCTGTGCTCTTGTTGATGCTTTACTATCGTCGAATGTTCGCTTACGACTTAAAAATGTACCCATGTTTGTGTTAATCTACTGCCGGAAATACTTAATACCGTGAATTACAAATAAATCGCAAATTATAAAATGTACATTAAATGTAAATTCGGTAGCTATAGAAGTATCCACTCAACCAAGGCTCACTGTAATTCTGCGAGGTACACCATTTTAAAATGTTTTGCCCAGACGTCTCATAAGTTAGTTGTCCAAACTGACGCAGACGTTCGCGAGAATGCTAGATGTGCTGGATTTGATAGAGAGCAACATAGACCATAGACTATTTTTCTAATGACATTTCTACATTTAGAAACTTTACTAGAATCACCTTTAGCTCCTTTGACAGACTTAGATTCATCGTTAAAAGAAGGGGAAGCACTTTTCATATTTACCCGACAATAATTGATACATCGTTAAAATACCATAAAATTATGATGGAGGAAATATATCTTTAATTAAATATCATTTTGCAATCTGCTCCAATTTAAAAATTAGCTAAAGGAATAAATTATAACTATCCTATTACTTAAAAACATTTTGCTTAAAGTATATATTATTTAAAAGTAACAAGTACAAAATGTAATGATTATCTTGTTAATTTGTTAGGTTAATAATTAAGTTCGTATTGTAGCTTTAGCGCCCAATGCATTATTATTGAATTAAATTTATTATTTTTGTATAAGGGGGGCGCGATAAAAATTATGATTGAAAATTGGGTCGCCAATAGTGAAACTTTGAGAAGCACTGCGATAACTATATAAGAATATTTTTGTTTTGAAAGATTGCGTCCTGATGATTACATACCTGAAAGCATAGGAAAAATACCTGAAAGCAAACGAAACATGAACGAGAATTCGAGTTTGGCGTTTTGGGTCTCGGGTATGAAACCTACAGCCACTAAAGGTCTTCCATGTAAAGGAGCTACATCACGTTAAATCTATTGAGGATCGAAGTCTAATGGTTGGCATGGATTGGTAGTTAGTATAGAGGTGTGTAAGCTCATATATCATTCTCGAAATTTGTTTGTGGCTGGGAATTATCAAATCAATAGCATTCGGAATGATTCGCAGTGCGAAGTTTAGCAAAATCAATTTAAATCTACTGATCCCTGAACACATTCACCGTTACTGAATGGGCAATCTATATTTCAACAGAAAAGTATATTTCCCTACATGATGAGCTTTTTAATAAATTACTTATTAATATCATTTTCATCTCATCCATTTTCTTAAATCCTGTTGAATTGTCAAAACCCATGAATATAAATCACAATAGAGTAGTTAGACGAAATTATAAAAACAGGGTGGCCATAATTATACTGCAAGTGTTCAAAGGGCGCTGGAGAGAAATTCATTCGGAATATTCCACTGAAATTTGGTATCTACATGTTCAAGAACATGCGCAATTCAAATATGTAGGAAAAAAATCAATATTATCAGTCGGTAGATGGCGCTTTACCGTATTTCAACGCTCACTGGTGGCATATACAACTTTCAAAACTGATAGACTAAGCATAATGACATTCTAAGAGGCATATGAAAAATATAAAGCATCACTTACAGTTTATCAAAATTCCATACAATTCGCTTCATTAATCGGATTTTTACAGTATCATGTAATCAAAAGTTAACGTAAATTAAGATCACAAATTAAACAATCAATAAAGACACTTTGGAAAACAATCAAACCATTATTAATTCAATGAAATTTTCTTATGGTGTGACCAGTATGCGAACTACTGGATGTAACCACATGCTTGAAGCATTTTAATTTTATACGGATAACGCCGAAGAATGTGGCGCAGCACTTTATGCGCAGTTGACCAGGGAAGTGATAATGTCCAAGCTACACTTCTTGCGCTCACTTGTGGCAGCATACTGGCTCCTGAACTCCTAATCGCAGTAGCAATAGTAACATCATTTTGTTACACTCTTTCCGGGTTTACGGGACGCGTGCCGTCCTCTTGTGCCTGGAATAGCGCCTAATTCTCGTGTTTCTTCAAATTTGGAAATCATATTTTTCAATCCATTTACATTCTTATTGGGCCTCTTCTTAATCGTTTCATACGCCGGTATTTTTTCAGAGTAGCTGAATAATTACTACCATTCTGATAGAATACCTTCAATAACAATGCACGTTCCTCCTTATTCAGAGTCTTGATTGACCATTACTCAATATGGTCTTATTTTTATACTGTTCGATGGGCTTAAAATGTGCATATATACAATAGATAAGCATTAGAACACGGCATAGTGTCATCTATCAGGTGAAAATTACGATTTTTTTCCTTGCATATTTGACTTGCGCATGTTCTGACATGTGAAGATACCAAATTTCACTGGAATATTCCCAATAGTTTTCTCTCCAGCAACACTTGAACACTTGCAGTTAAATTATGACCACCATGTATTTATCTTTATCCGTTATTTCTGAACCACTAAACTGTTTCTTATTTTTCTGTTGTAATTTTTCGTATTGTCATTGTCTGATGGCATATGATAAGGTTGATCATTAAAAAGAAGAGGAGAAATCATCATGATCAAAAGTCCTGTTCTGAAGTGTAATCATTGCCTTAAAATTAATTGTCCCTTAAATGCTAATCTAAAACGTTTCCAATTGTTTATATTCACGAGTATATTAGACTTTTATTTTGATCACCGAGGATTCTAAATGTTTTCTTTTCAATAACATTTCACAAGAGAAACATCTCTCTCACTTTACTCACAAAAGTGTTTGCATCCTTCCACGCCATATTATCCTATGAGACCACTTTGTAATCTCGTCGTGTCAAATTAAAGAGAGAAAGGTACACAGCATTTTTACTTCTCTTATTTAGGTTAAGTTTTATAAGGAATTGCTCCCTGTAGAGTATCCGTTACTTCTTGTTTCAATATCACTCCGGAGACTTAGTTTCTATACAAAGGAAGTGTGTGGAATATCTATTCTGAAAAGTTCTCCTTAGCCAGTGGGAATTCAATTCTTTTTCATTGACAACTCTTGGATTTATTCCTCACCACAATTCTAGTGGAGTGCAACAAAGAAAGCTGATAGCGATGAAATTGTTGGAGCATTCGAGAATAGGTCTATTTTAATAGGTAAGATACTGTTACTTGGATGCTTTAAAGAAAAGAAGTCTAGGTAATTTAGTTTAGTGCTGTGGATGAATTTGGCTTTTGTGTGTGTATGACATATCTGATAACTGTGTCAATTAGTAGTTCGTAAAGGAATTCATTATTTTAATATGGTAAAATTCTAAAAGGGCAAATTCTTCTTGCAATTTTTGTGGATAAATGACAAATTTCTGTTTTCTCCTATACAAACTTACAGATTCATTAAAAATAAGCAAATGTGGGAGATCCTTGATTCCATGTAAATTAATTTTGTGCATGAAACCCCTCTTAAACAATTTTAAAATTTTATATATTAATTAAGTATTCTATTATTTTCAATACAACCATCTGTGGTTTTTTTTTACTGTAACACGTTTGAGACATAAATGAAAACAATATATAATAAAATAAAAAAATGTTTAAGGTCTCTAAGGAGGCTTAAATTGCACATTTTTCAATTTTTTGAAAAATAATATAAGTTAAAGCGGAACATATCTGAGCATTTTGATACCAAAATTTTGTTGATATTGTAAAAACTTCCGAAGTTATTGAGAAATAACTAGTGAAACTTAAACAAAAAACCCTATCTCTTTCTTAACTTGACCTTCATTTTTCTCAAAACAAAATTTTTTAGCTTGAGCAAAAGATTTCTCAGAAACTATTTATGGTATCAATTTAAAATTTCATACACGTGTTCAAAATAAGGCTCTTCATATACAACAATTTTAAAAAATTTAATTTTTTAAATTTGAATTTGAATTAATTTTTTTCTGAAATTTTTGAAATTTTTGTTATAATTGTATTTAAAAAATATTTTCTTTCTCTAAATATCTTAAAAGTTAGTATAACTTTTAAAGTGAACATTTTATATACCACGTAAAATTAATTTTGTAAATTTTGATCAATTTTGTACTTCAGAATCCTGCGCGGTGTAAAATACTGATTTTCATATTTTTGAAAAATTGTCCAATTTATATTTCTTTATAACTTTTAATTTTTTTTTTGAAATTCTCTCAAAAATTGATAAATAATGTAAATATATTTGATTATCATGTGGTAAGACTTTCAAAAGATTGGTTTGTTTAATTTCTAAGTTACATTGGTTTGAAGAAGGATGTTTTTTCGAGTGCACGGATATATGTTAAGGTACCTGAGACACCTTAATCAAAATCAGTTTTTAGATATCTGCCATTGAAAGGTCTATTTTATCAACTTTTTTTATTGTATGCAAATGAATATTCTGCTTACAGTTAATTTAAAAAGAAAAGAATAATGAATTATTTCTATATACGTTGAATGCGAAAATGCTTAAGATGAAATATCGGTGAACACGAGATAATACAACGGTCTCTACAAACTACTTTGTATTTTCATGCATATTTTTACTCTTAAGACGAAATAAAAATTGCTTAACATGAAAATATTTTCTTTCGGGGGCAAATCACGTGAAACACCAGCTGCGCAAGCGAGATTTATGAGGGATGTGAAATGAAGGAGAGGAGGTTTCACATGTTTCGTAGAAAGGAAACAAACTTGGCTTTGAAATACCCTAGGAATAGCTTGTGACATGAACCAATTTTGATTATTTAATCTATTTTCACTCTCTCTCTCTCTTTCTCTCAACCTCTACAAACTCCGCAAAAAACATCTCAACGCTCATCAGTTGGTTTTGGAATTCGGTGACAAGCCCTTTGCGGTGTGAGATAAAATCAGTGAGTTTGGTTCGCATTTTTTTTTCTATTTTCTATTTTTATTATGAGCACAATGGCAAAGAGCTCAGTGAGGAAACAAACCGCCTTTTCAATTAAAATTAAGATGGAACTTCTTAAAGCTGTTGATCAAAAACTGAAGACAAAAATCTGTTGAGATCAAGGTTTTAGTATTGTAAATTTGTATTAAACTCCATTGGGCTCTTTTGACTATTTTCTGATTTTTATTAACTACATGCATATATACATATATATGTAAATAAAATTTTCTATAGTATACTTAATTTTGTTTAATACAGTCGACTCTCGATAATTCAAACCTTCGATAATACGAACCTCTCGATAATTCGAAGTATATACTCATCCCCAAGAAAAACTCTTGGTATTTCGAACTAAAACAATACGTTTTGGTACACTCAATATTTCGAAGCAAAATCTGTGGCTGGCCAGACTACAGCACGCAATAATTCGAAGTTACATCTAATAAAACTCGACAATTCGAACACTCACTATCATGTAGGACCCTGTAGCAAACAGGTTGGAATTTAAAAGTTTTGCGTTGTATTGCCTCTGCATGCCTCCCTTGAAACGTAGCCTCTTCGATAACTGTCTTCTCCCCCTTTTTTTGTGTTTTCCAGGCAATCAGGTAAAATTGCACTTTTATTGCTTTCCTTCTTCAAGTGGACAATAGATCTACCGCACCTGTTGTTAGCCATCCATATATTTCGTTTAACACGTCGCTTTGCTACACATGTGTTCAGAAAAGATTGTCTACTTTTGTAAAGAAGAGGTGCGAAGGATTGGGTATGCATGTATTGGATGTATTCTTTTAATATAGGACTTTTAACTTATGTATAATATTTATACTGTATAGTATGTACTTTTTTAAAGTACTTTAAAATAATTTTATACATGTGTACAATTGTTTATTACATAGTTTCAAATTTAAATGTGTTAGGAAAAAATCTCGTTTCGTGTATTTTGGGAGTTTTTCTACCCTATCGATAATTCGAACCCTTGATAATTCGAAGTTCTTCATTGGTCCTTCCAACTTCGAATTATCGAGAGTCGACTGTATATGTGTATTTTTATTATTTTGGTAATATCCTTTAACATTAAATTCACTTAACGCGAAACATTATTTCTGTCCCCTCAATTTCAAGTTAAAAGAATTTCATTGTTTTTTCATCGTAGGAGCATGGATTTTTCTTAGGATTACAATTTTTTTACCCGATGTAAATACTACGGGGGGGGGGCAAATTTTAAAAATAGTTTCGATGATCATATTTTGTTTTAAATGTATTAATTACAATTTTGAAGTGAACTAACTAATTATGGTAACTAATTAATAAAAGCAAATGATTTCTGCATGAGAAGGAAATCCATTTTTTTTAAATGCATTTTGATAGAAAATTAATATGAAAAATAAAAAATAAAAACATAATGATTCCAGTTTTCTTTTATTATTCATGTATTCCCCAGATACCCCCCCCCCTCAAAGCATAACTTGTGCATCATACTTTTACTTTTCTGCAAGATGCAAAGGTCTCATTAAGTTACAGGATGCAAGGGTGGATTTTCTTTTCAAACCCGAGGAAACAATTATCAATGTCTTAAGAAAATACTTTAATCACTGTCTTGTGAATAATGGTCTTTCTTTCAAGATTGGAGATTAGACTGGAGACGGACAGCGGAACATGGTACCTAGTGGAATTAGAAATTTGTTTGTCACGATGGAAAAGAGTGAATTCTTCTCAATAATCAGATCATATTTTCAGAGTTATTTTTTCACAATACACAAATGTTTTGTGAAATAAATATAAGTTTACGAGAATTAAATATTTATATAATTAAGTAAAGTAAATAATATTTTTTATTGTTCAATACTGATTTACCTAATTATGATACTAAAACACACACAAACAGTTACCTTAATAGTTCAGAGTTATTCAATTAAGTACGATTCGTAGTACGATTTATACATTTTTTTAATTTAATGATTTTCAAAGCTTTTTGATTACCATCTATGTGCACCTAATATGTAAAACGCATTTTGTGCTTAAAATCTCATAAAAAGCTAACCATTTAATTTTTAATGGCAAAATCTTAAAATTTATAAAGTGGTTTCAAAATGTTACTCC
>BMAO01009073.1:0-77415 GCA_019973975.1 Trichonephila clavata | reverse complement strand
AGAAATTTGAGGATATAACGCATATCTAAGAAATCATTGAATAATTAAATAGGTATAAAAATATGCTGACATCTACATCTATTTACCTACATATATTACATTCTTAAAGAGCCTTATTGGAATCTAATATATCAAATTTATCAATCATATCTTAAATATATAAAAAACATCAATTTCTATATAGAGAAATATTATTTGTAAATATACTGCTGTTTGTAAAAAATGCAACACCATGAAGGAATCATCAGAATTAAATAAATTTAATGCACAAACGACTTGCATTAATACAAATAAATGACGAAATTTTCAAAGCAAAAAAAAAAAGAAAAAAAGGACAATATTAAATGTCCGAAATATTTGGTGCAGCCACCACGCGCTGCAATAAGTGCAGCTATACGACGTGGCAAGGAGTCAAACAGATTTTGAATGTCTACTGGTGGAAGAGAATTCCATGTTCCTTGTATGCGCAGCAAAAGTTCGTCTTTAAAGCTGACGGACGCGGATCACGAGCGAGATGCCAACCAACCCCCCACACAATAGGCGACATATCTGGCGAATAAGCAAGCCAAGGAAGAAGTTGCATGAGTTGGGCTGAACAGAAGTCTCAAACAGTGTTTGCAACATGTGGGCGTGCATTATCCTGCTAAAAGAAATACTCCAGTGATGCCTTGAAGGAAGAGAACAACTTCGGGGTGTAGCACTTCACGAACGTACCTGTTGCTATTGAGATTACCCTCAATTCATACAAATTGGATCGTCCATGATACGAAATCGCATCCCAAACCTAACTACCGGTGTTAGGCCACTATGTTGTTCGATTACGCACTCAGGAAGTCAGAGTTCACCGGCATAGCGTCTAACACGAATGCGGCCATCATGGTCCCACAAATTGAAGCGTGATTCATCTGAAAAGACAATTTGGCGCCAATCAGACTAAAAACTATTATATATATGCTATGAAATTTTTTTTTACCAGGAATATAATTTTTTTTTTTTTTGCGAAATTAGAAGTTTTTAACATATACACTAGAATAATGAAAGAAACGCAACAAACATTTTACTCTTTTAGAAAGTCCATACTCTAAACTTATAACTTCAATTAGTTCGTTGAAGTCAATCCCAAAATCTATTATTCATTAATGTTTAATTTATAAAAGATTGAGTAAATATTTACATATTATTAATTTATATTTTCATCATTTTTATCTGCGAAGATTTAATTTAATTTTAAAAAATCCCTGTAGTATAAAAATAAAACCCTCGTCTAAAAATATACATATCATCAGATCGTTTTGCTAAAGAAACATCCAAGGTATAGACATCAATAAATCATTAAACTCAAGTTTAAGTTCTTTATATTCTGTAAAATATAATCAATATTCTTTATAAATATTCCATGTAAACGCGTGTATTATAAATAAAATCACATAAAAACTTTGCATTGGGTAACCTATAAAAATGTAATGCGTATATGACAGAGTTCACAATAAATCATTTTTATATCTAGTATTATGCAATCATTTTCCTCCGAAATCTTTCTAAAAATCTGCTTCATATTAATCTTAATACACTCGTTTGTGGAAATTTTCCTATCGAAGCAAAATATGAGAGTTGCTTTTTTATGGACATATAATGGATGAATAAGACGTCAGATGAATATTTCTACCCATGCACCAAAGTCATAAGATAATGTCACAGATTCAAATAGCTCATCTTTTGACATTAACATCAGTTCTGAGAAAAGATAAATAGCCGTACAAACTCTTTTTAAAAATTAACAATGTCATTTTCCTCATTCTTCAACGCCAAGAATGAAACACTTGGATGAAAAAATGGATTCTAAGTCAATGAAGGCGTTGTAAAACCGTTATTTGTTGTTAAATAACTTGAAGGCGTTTGCAATTTGTTTCTGTTATAAGCAGGCCTAACCATTAAGATCTTTGATTTAATTCTAATTTGTTTTTAATATTAAGTATTTGATTGGGGTTAGGATACATGTTTCGAATTTTTTTGTCAAGTGATGTCGGAAAGGAAAACAATGATTATTTAATATGGTTTTTTTAATAATTTGATTCAATTAAACTGAATTGCAATGAAATACGTTTAACGAGAAAACGTTTAAGGGGACACAATACCATTCAATTGACAAAAATGGGTCAAAAAATCAAATCTAATTTTTTTAGCCTCAATTATTTTTTATATACTCTTTTTCATACTCTCACAAAATTTAAACGCTATAAGTTTGAAAAACGCAGAGTTGTGATAACTTTTAAGTTTGGTTTTTATTCACATACCAATGGCAAATAAAACTTTAAAGCAGTGTTTCTCAAACTGTGGGGCGTGCACCCCTTGGGGGGGGGGCGTGACAACTCTTCGAGAGGGGCAAGAGCATATTGAAAAGACAAAAACAAAAAATTATTTTTAAAAATTAATAATTTACTGAAAGTAAAGAAACAAAATACATTCTGCCATAGTAAAAAATAAAATACACATTTAGACTCATATATTACTCTTATAAACGTATCAGTGTTGCACAATGTATTTTATGATTAATTTAACAATACTAAGTTAGGAATAAGTTAATAATTACTAGTGACCCCATGGGATTGCCAAATAAAGAGTTATATACAAAAATTAGCACTAATCTTTATAATTTGTAGGTTTATAATTATAATCCCTCTGTCAATTAATAGTTACGCGATTCGTTTCCCAATGCCAACCATTTTCTACGTAGGCGTTTATGCGATTTATTAGAGGGGGGGGGGAATAAAGAAGAAAATCTTTTGAAATAAGTAAATCCTTCGCAAACATATTGCCAAGGTTCTTTTATTGCATTCCAAAGCTTTCGAAATAATTTTATGGATACCATTGCTGAGAAAAGATCGTACTTCGGAAAGACGTATATATGAGTCCGGGAAAACGCTTTGACTGAGCGACACGATTATTTTCGCTAGTCGCATTAAAGAGGTTAAGGTCGTATCGTAGTTTTAGATCAAAGTACAATATCATTTAATTATTATTGTATGGGGGGGGGGCGTGATAAAAATTACGATTGAGTATTGGGTCGCGAATATTGAAACTTTGAGAAGCACTGCTTTAAAGTGATTTATCTCAAAAACATAAAATAACTAGTTTGTCTGCATTGAAAAGGCTAAGGCTTTTGTTCTATTATGCTTAATACTTGGACATTTTTTTCGCTTCTTGTTTATTGTACATGGAACAAAATTTGGTACTCATTTTTTAATCAAAGCAATATTTATTTTTTAAAAAAAAATATTTGAATTTAGAATTTACGCATTTTGTAAGGAATTTTCAGTAAGCATTCATAAAAAGAAGTATTGTGCGAATACCAATCATGTTATCACAAAGCCCATACCAACTTTTGTTATACATAGTTTGACTTGTAAATCAAACTTCCTAGATGTACGTCAATTTTTGTAAGAGGAGAAGCGCGTTTCAAAATCTCTTCATAAGTTTCAAGTTCTTTCCTTATTAAATGGTTAGCCTTATATGAAATTTTAAGCATAAAATCTGTTTTACCTCATACATACACATAGGAGGCAAACAAAAAAATTATGAAAATCATTAAATTAAAAAAAAAATTGTGTAAATCGTACCATGTCCCTTTAACCCGTTAACGCCCAAATTATTTTAAAATCTAAGTTTTTGAAAAATATTTTTAAATTACATTTCATATATCATAAATAGAGTAACTATGAAGTTGTATCCATTTTCCGTAATTAGCAGCTGGAATAATAGGTGATCTATAAATAGATCGCTAGGCGCTTATGGTAGTAAAAGACCAAGTAACTTTCCTGTGGTTTTATATTTAAAAAATTACAAATTTAAGGGGGGAATGAAACTCTTTTGTGAATTTAAAAACAACTAACGATATTACTAAACAACTAATTTACTGATCTAAACTTACTTAATTACAATTTTATTCAGCCAATTTTACAAGTTAAGTGTGATATAATGAAAAACAGACCAAAGGTTAAATTACATTTTGTACAAAACGTAAGAGGTTTACCCTTACATTTTTGAAAATGACATTTCTTCGGTTTTGTCTTTTTCCTATATATATATATAACATAGTTTTTTCTATCTAAACGCACAATCTATTACGTTTGATCTTGATGACATTATCAGAGGTCTTCCAATGCCTTTCTTAGTGTTTGTTTCCCGTTTGAGGTATGCAACGGCGATAAATCTTCGGATATCTTTTTTTTTAACAATTTGTTAAATTGAACAGAATATACGTATTTACGATAGCCATGTCAATAACTCTAGTAAATATTGGCCATTCATTATTGGTGCTAAATGGCAGCTGCTCCGTACTATAAGAGCCATCATCCTTTATGTATATCGATACATATTGTTCTTTTACTTCTATTTTTTCCATGGGTACACAAATTTCTACAAAGCCTGACAGATCTTTTACCGATGGAGTAATCATTTCATCATCATCAAAATACTCTTCGTCAGTTAACTCATCCACATCAGGCGGTAAAGCAATTATATCAGGCTCTATTTCCATAGAAAACATATATTGTAACGCTTCTTCGGCGGTGTGAAACACTTTACGCCGAGACATTCTGGAAGAAATGAAACGGGGGAAAAATTATATTAGTTACCACTAACGCCCAGCGATCTATTTATGGATCTGCATGTTTAAACTTACATTTTAATAATAAAGACAGTTATTTTTCTAATATAAATAAGCCAGAATAATTAAAGAGGTAATGACAATGTAAAACACATAAAAAAAGTATAACTTACTTTTAATTTTTTTTTCTGTTGGATACAAAATCGAAAGCTGCACTTTGAAACTTCAAAATGGCGAACATCAGACACTAGCTGCTGGACTCTTCTGGTAAAGAATGCTTCAAATCTCGTTTGGGGGTGTGGCCGCATGTGTAAGGAAACCAGCCAATGACAATACAAAGTGATTAAAAGATTTCGTTTTCACTAGGAGTTCTGAGTGTGAGGTGATCTATTAATAGATCACTGGGTGGTAACGGGTTAAGACGAAACATCGGTCGACACGAAATAATATAACGGTCCCGACAAACTACAATGGATTTTCATGCGTTTTTTTCTCTTGACACAAAACGAAAATCGCTTAACCCGAAAGCTTTCCCTTCCAAAAATGAACAAAATACGGAAAACCCATTTTTAAGAGGGGTGTGAAATGAAAGAGAGGGGATTTCACATTATTTTCTGTGTTGTCGGACTGTCCTACTGAATCATCGAAAGAATTATTTGCAGTTAATGATGATAATTTGTGTACAGCCCCAATCATAGAAAATATTTTGGAACAAAAGTGGTCGTACGGGGAACTCCAAGTACCTTAAGATTGTAAAAAAAGTTTGCCACTCCCAATAAAAGAGGGAATATATGTGGCAAATACATTTGTTCCCAAGAAAAATGTCACACATAGGAGGATACTGACAAGCGCATTGGTAACAAAAAAATAGTTTTCCCAGTATTTAAAGATTTCGAGAGCCCCACGTGACCACACCCGGGTTAAGGCATCAAATTTATTTATGTTCAATTAAATCTTCTTATATAAAATTGTATTACTTTAATCACAACGTCCTCTAAGACGCATACACATGTATAAATTTAGTACTTTTTACTTATATTTCAGTAAAGTAATTTAGAAAAAAAAACTAGAGAAAATTAATTCTCTATTTTAATTTACTCTAGCTTTGTTATTTTTTGTCAAATGGCCTACTATACTCAAATATATGAACGAAACAAACATCATTGAATTTTCAGAATGGTTTCTTTTCCCTTTATAGAAACCGTTGCCCTAATTTTATAGCCATTTTTTTAAAAAAACAACTTACAGTGATTATTTAAAATTTTTAAACATTAGCTTCTGCTGCAGGTTATTAATCGTGGTAAAGGGGAAAAAATCACGTATATTATCAGCTTTTTTAATTTTCTTCTTCTTAAAATTCGTCTTTGAAGTTAAGTATATATTATTGTGACGCAAACTAAAATTACGAAAGAATTCTTAAGGGCTACAAAATTAAGACCTCCGAGAGAAAACTTGGATTACAAAGTGTGCTATCAGAACTGTAGGGAACTAATGTAAAGGATAGAGAAGTTAAAAAATATAATTTTAAATAATTTGTTATTACGTTAAGTCTCTTTAGAAAGAAGCAAAGAGCTTTATTTGTCAAAACTGTTGTTAATTCTTTTTTTAATTCTAAAATATATTTAGAGTCTTGGGAGCTCACAATTAAATTTCAGAAGTATAAGTTAAACTTATTAATTGTGGCTTGAACTAAATCTTTTTGTACTCAAATACACTGATAAATAAGTTAGCGCAATGTTCTTTTTTTTTTTGGTTTATCAAATTATGATCGGTTAGTTTAACTTCTATAAATTTTTGGGAAAAGTTGAAAGTGTCTAAAGAATAATAAAGAGATGAAACCTAAAATTTCACTCAGAAATTTCTTACCTCAATTAACCAAATTAACTTATAATTTAATAAATCAATTTAATAGTTTTGTTTGAAAAAGAATGCTTGAAAACTCTTGGTGCTTAAATTTTGGGAACCGAAGAAGAAATGCGTTCAATACAATCAGGATACGTAAGTAAAAATGGCTCCGAAACTATAGTCGAATTCTTTCAATTGGAATAATTATTTAAAAAATAATTCCGTTAGGAAATATAAACACGAATATAGAAATAAATTACTTCTGTAAAATGTTTTCCCTCTTTCATGTTACATAAGCCACATTATAAAGTCGTTTTTATAAAACAGTTCAAAAATTCTTGAAAATAATTTTTTTTAATCTCTTCATTTCCAAAGTATTTTCTAGACAAATGTTGAATTTCGATTTCCAATGGCTGTACAACCCTTATTATACTATCTATATAACTATGTGTAGTTAAAGTATGCATTCAGGTAAAATGAATCAGTGTCAGTCTTCAGTGGATTTTGGTTTCCTCAATCAAATTTAGATTTTTACTTGATTCATATCCTTATTATTCAATTATGCTATTATGTATAAAATTCTTCCTAGAGGGAAAAGGTTGGATCCATTAAAGCTAGCTTAACCCCACATTACTTTCCTCAGTCTACCTGATTTGAGGAACGTAATAATTTTTATATTTTAGTATATTAGATTCACTTTCATATATTTCGCTATGATCGGAGAAGTTCTGTTCAGTGAGATTTATGCTGAAGGGTTTTCAGCAGTTTGCATTTTTGCTACTCTATTTTGTAACTATTATATGAATTTATATACAGTGAAATGCGTTTAACGCGAAAACGCTTAAGACTAAATATCAGTTAACACGGTCTCGACTGAATATTATGTATTTTCCTACAATTTTTTCTCTTAACGTGAAACGAATATCGCTCAACACGAAGAAATTTCTTTTGGGGTATGTATAAATTACGGAAAACATCAGCCACGCAGGCGAGATTTAAGAGAAGATGTGAAAATGGACGAGGTGGTTTCACAAGTTCGTAGAAAGGAGGCTGACTTGGCTTTGAAGGACCCTCGGAATAGCTTGTGTCACGAGCTAATTTTGTTTTTAGCTACTTTCATTCTCCATCCCTACAAAAGCCACACAAAAACATCTCATCTTTCATCCACTGTTATTCGAATTCGGTGACGAGTACATTGTAGTGTGTGTAAAAATCAGCGAGTTTGATTAGCGCCAAATGTGAAATAAATAACAAAATGAACGACATCGTACGATTTGTTGACAAGTTGATGCTAAAACTGACAATGCAAAGAAAAATGTCAGATTATTATTCAAAAACTCAATAAATGTTTTGTTTTTCAAAGAACTTGAAAATTTTATATTCAATTTTATTTTCTTGTGAAGGATTTTTTTATTTCATTACTTTTTATTAAATACATGCTTGTATACATATTTAAGTTGATAAAATGTTTTATAATAAACTTAACTTTGTTGAATGTATGCTTCGGGGTATTTTTTTTTTTTTTTTTTTTTTTTGCAATATCCTTCAACAGGAAAAAATATTTCATTCCCCTCAGTTTCGTGTCAAATGATTTTTATTGTATATGACAGTCAAATATCAATTCACTCCAGTTTACAAATTCGACATTTAAAAATAGATATAGCAATTTAAATTGCAAATTCAGGCTTAAAGCTTTATTTCAAGATTAATTTGGTTACATCATATTCCCTCCTTGTATTTTCTAAATATTCAATTAATGAGCTTCTCAAGGAAATAAAATAAGGATAGTAAAATTACTGAAAAATGTCTACAAAATAAAGTGAATAAACTCTTATTCTTAAGTAATACATAAATCTAATAACACTCGCATAAAGTTTAAGGGTGTTTAAAAAAACCTAATAAGTAATTGACAAATTTCAATCTCATTTTTTTGCACAACTACCAGAGTCAACAGTAAACAATCCAGTCAAAGTGAATCAACTGTGTAAAGAAATGGAAACGATGTTTTTTTCTTAGACTATGCTATTTCTTAACCGAGTAAAGAGAGATGGATGTACTCACAGAGACGTCTTAAGACTCTTTGAGGCTCTTGTCCCAGACAAATGTTAAGACTTTTTAGGCCCTGTCCCATCTGCAAAAGTAGACCCTACCTGAGATCTTTAAAAGTAGACAGTATAAAGCATGCATTGTCAAATGAAACAAATAAATGTACACGACTCTCAATCTCAAAAACCTAGACACAAACCGGCTCGACCGATGGCCGCATTTCAACTAAATAAGTTGAATGATTGTTTATGGTATTAGGCCTAGACCTTGGAATGGACAGCGGTTATCACATATTAATACAGTCTTACCATTTTGGTCAGTTGACATCCATTTTTAAATTTCCTGTTTTTAGGAGAATATGTTAGGAATAATATTTGACCATTAAAATTATCTAGATCATGATCTTATTAAGACAGGGTTAAAAAGAAAACCAGATCCTGGGGTCACCTTAAGACGCTCCTGGATATATTTCTCTTTTAATTAAAAGCATTTACCTATCAATTTTTTCAGTTTGGAAAAAAAAAATCTAGTTTGTTTAAAAATCGCATCTATCTTGCTTATGCTAAAATCGTTTCACACACAAATTGATTTTATAAACAAAAACAAAACCTCATTCAATCAACATTTTTTTTAAAGCAGACATTCAAATCGTATATATGTCTACAGAATATTGCTTCAAGCAGAATGTACATTTTCTTTCGCTCAATAGAATGCAATTTATTTTTTAAAAAAAGTTTCGTGCACTATAACACAGATTTCATTACTCATGCAAGCGGCGAACCAGATACCCAGATAAATTCAAAAAATTCCCTAAATCCTCTTACTAGTTTTCTAAATACGGTTTCTGCAATTGGAGAAAATATACCCGGAATACTTTTCAAAAGGAGTTTTATCTTTTTCGTTGTTTCTCTTTAAATCTTTTCTTAATCAATTTGAACGTTTTCTATGCATTTCGAAACATGATGGAAGGATCTTATGTTCCATCTTTTAATGCACACCTCGTTTGAATCTGAAACATAAGAATTTCTGGAACTTACGTATTATCGCAACCTACTGGCGACATTATATGAAACAAAGCACCTGGTTGCCAATTCAGCATGAACGACATATAAGAAATCGGGATTGCCAACTTGGCGAGTTGTTAATAGAGTTGGCGATTGTTGCGATAATTCGTAAGTACCGAATTTCCCTTTTGTCATTTATATACGGTTGATTCAAAGTGGTTGCATATTATATTCCAGAAGGTTCTCTCGATTTTATTCCAGTAATATGGCAAAGAAAAATCTACATATACAATCTTATTTAACTTTCCTACCTTGTTGAAAAAAATGTAATGGTTTATTTGTGCGGGTCTAATTGCCCCAAAACATTCACAATTCTTAAAAATTTACTTTAGGACTTACGAAATATTTTATGTAACTATTCAACGCTACTCGCCACTGTAACACTTCTAAAACTACACGTGCTTCCTGGGTGGTGCTAAACAAGTAAAAGCTTTGCGTTCGAGATCTTATTCAACTGGCTCGGTGACTTAGAGGTGGCATGCCCACTCTTGCAAGTTCATTGCCAATGTATTCGATAAATTTTCTGGAAGCAAAAATCGTAGGCACACTTGTCATATGATTATATGGCATATAAAAGATCTCTTGAGTATCAATTTGGCTCTATTGATCTCGGAAAAATTAGATTAAGGCAATATTTCGCTTCCGACGAGAGCTTGAATTGAATGAATTCAATCATCAAAAATTTGGATAGTGGGAGCCGCCACTAGATGGTGCCACTAATGAAATGGGTCTCCCACTTGGGACTTGCTGTGTCTTCAAAGGCGTATCTGTCAAAATATAGCCCATTTGAAAGGAAAAAAAGTTGTGTCGGTCTATTTGATCCAAAAGAGTTCTTAAAAACATTTTCTAGGCTTTACGAAATATTTTCTGTACAGTTAATTTTGTATATTATTAGTAATAATTACTTAACAAGCATATTTTAGTTTAAACCATTGCAACGAAAAGGGTAGGCAGGACTATCGACTGATTGAAATCTATGAAGGTGTACCTTTTGACGAGCATGCATTACAACTTGACGAAAGGCAGAGATGGCACTGCTTTGGGGTAATTGATTCCCTCTTGGAGGGGCAACGTTACTTGCTAACTAAAGCTATACACGTGCTCCCTAGATGGTGCTAAACGAGTGACAACTTTGCAGCTAAAATCATATTGTATTTGTGATTTTGAAGCGATAACTTCTTTTAGTGTATTTTTGCTGAAGAGTGAATTTAAATGAAGTGTCAGGTTCGGGTGCGTTATACGTTTACTCGGTTTTTATCGGCTCTACTTGGCAATCATGCTCGGGTCGGCGACGCTAGCACGATTGCCAAGTTTCCTTATTCCTCCTCTGATTTCCTTATTTTTTCCTTTTCTTCCCCCCCACCCTTCCAATACGTCACATACATGCACCTACGTGGAAATCAGAGGCATTGGGAAGCGAATCACATAACTTTTAATCGTCAGTTAAGGAATTATTTATAAACCGTACAAATTATCAAGATAATTGTTAATTTTTGTATATAATTTTATATATGACAAGTCCATGGGGTCACTGATAATTATTAAATTTGTTCTTAATTAAGTATTGTTAAATTAATTATAAAAAAGTACATTGTGCTGTACTGATACATTTATAAGTGTATTATATCAGTCTAATTGTTAATTTTGTTTTTTATCATGTTGGACTCTGTAATTTG
Source organism: Trichonephila clavata (assembly GCA_019973975.1). Lineage (NCBI taxonomy): Eukaryota > Metazoa > Arthropoda > Arachnida > Araneae > Nephilidae > Trichonephila > Trichonephila clavata. Next base: position 66,178 of record BMAO01009073.1, on the reverse strand, counting down.
TTTGTTTACTTTCAATAAATTAATAATATTCTTAAATAATCTTTTGTTTTCGACTTTTCAATATGCTGGCGCCTCTCTCGTACAATTATCACGCCCCCCTTAGGGGGTGCGCCCCACAGTTTGAAAAACGCTGATTTACGTCATTCGGTTCATTAAATTAATCTTCTGATCATTAATTAAAATAAAGTCCGTTAAAAAATACTAAATTGATTTTACATGCATAAAATGGTAAAATATAGGTAAGTTTTTCTTAATATTTATAAAAAATATCTACGACTCTGAAAGCCTTACATATATATATATTAAAGGAACATATGTTTTTGAGAAATGCATAAAATTTCTACAATCAGATTTAAATTATGTGGTAGAAATCGAAGGAGGAATTTGACAAATGGGTCGAATCGACCTAGACAGGGTAAAATAAGTTAATTTATTACCATGTTAGAGAGTAAATAATCCGTGTAAAAAAGCAGTTATAATAGATGTTGAGGACTGTGTTCTTTCAAAAACGCATAAAAATATTTATGTGTAATTCGACAAGGAGAGAGATTCAACAGGACTTCACTTTCCTGTTGTTTTTTATATTTTCAAGTCGATAAGATTATAATGAATTGACTCGCTTTCTAACAAAAACAAACCTGGTGAAAGGTTACATGAAAAATATATAACAAAAGGTAACAGGTGGGAATGTCTGGCAAAAAAAAAGGATGCTATATTTTGGTGTTGTTTCTTTAATGTTGCTTGCTTCTTCCCTCAGAACATGGAAAATCACTTAGCGCTTAAAAGTATTGGTTTCGTTTTGGTAAATGTTTGCTAAAAAGATATATTTTGCTTTTGGTGCTTCTTATTTATTTGAAGGGACAAGAAATATATTGATTGCTACCACAAAACAATTGTATATATTTTTTTTAGTTATATTATTCGCTATATTTTTCTGTTGTGATTTTAAGTATGTGGTGAACTTTAAGTTGCTTATATTACCAAGTTATCTATTAAGATTAAAAAATACAAGGGGTGATCAAATGAAAAGGTACGAAACGACATAAAAATGAAACAGTTAAATATTTGCATATTCCGCCAAGGGAGAATGTAGCGAGACATCTCGGGATACCATTGGAGACTCTGACTGGGATCGGATCATGCGCGGGTGCCCGCATGCGCAGGACAGAGCAAAGGCTCTTATAAAAAGCGGCGTCCAAATGATGCGAACACAGAATTACTCGAGCACAGAAAAAGCATTAACTCCGATGTGTACTGTGAGACACTCCGACGCCTACGCAGGTCCATCAAGAACAAAGAGACCGGAGCTGCTCACGGAGGGTGTGGTTCTGCTCCATGATAACGCGCGTCCACACGTCTCCAGAGTCACACAAATGGAACTGGACAAGTTCCAATGGGAGACGTTGGACCATCCGTCCTACAGTCCGGATATGTCACCCTGCAATTTCCATGTGTTTGGTCCACTGAAGAAACACCTGAAAGGAAAGCGCTTCAACTCGGACGACGTACTCAAGGACACTGTGAAGGACTGGGTCTCGTCACAGCCACAGGAATTCTGGGAACAAGGAATCCTGCTGCTTGTTCATCAGTGGGATCGTTGTGCTCAGGTCTATGGTGTATATTTTGAATAAAGTCTATATTTGTACCCACCGTGTCGTTTCGTACCTTTTTATTTGATCACCCCTTGTACATATATAGTTAATGGAGAGTTTACTGGAATCTAAGCAAAGGGCTAGTAAAAAAAAAATAAGGAGCGTGTGATGGTTTTGTCCGCGCTCTTGTAACTAATAATCCTCTTGGGGAATTTCTGGTCTTTAAAAATTATTTTATTATAAAACTCCTCCTCGAAGAAGAAAACGTGAATATATAAATTAAGACTACTATATATAGTCTAGGCCAGAGGACGGCAACCCATGGCACGCGTGCCACATGTGGCAAGCAGTACAATTATCAGTGGCACCCTGCACTGCTTTATAAACTTATCAATTTTTGAGTGGATGGATAAATTTGCAACGAACCTTCTTTGACAAACATCTTCAGAATTAAGGACATTTATGAATTATGAAAAAATCTGAAATAATTCAGTCTAAAGGTAAATTGACAGCTATTTTGTAAATTATTGAATGTCATTGTTGGAGAGATTTAATTGTTTGAAGGAGAGAAAATTGCCTGTGTACTCTGCTTTCCGCTTTTGGCTCTACATTTCTAAGCAAACAATATTTCCTCAAATGAAAAATATTTCAAGTATGTTAAGAAATTATTTAACTACTAAATGCTCAGAATCGTGTCTAACTGAAAATCACACTTTATACCCTTAATTTTGCGATTTGAAAGTAGAGTATTTCAAGCATTAAAAAAGTTTGCATTACAAATTTTATTTATTTAACAAAATAAAGGGAAATACTTACATTTTAAGTTGTCTGTTTTCTACTTTAATAAGTATGTTTAAGCGTACATAATATTTATGTAAAATTTAATTTTTTTTAAAAATTTTTGTTGCACAAATAGTTGGAAAAAATAGCGTAAAATATATGTTAGGATATATCTTTAAATGATGCAAAATTAATATGTAATAAAAGTGTAAAACTACATATATTTTAGACCCTCTGTTCTCTAACTCTGCAAGTATTGTCTCGGGATTCGAATTGTTTCAAAAATGTCCTATTGTGTGTCACGCTGAATCCTATTGGTAGATTGGGTTGGCCCCACCATTTAAAAGGTTGCCGACCCCTCGTCTAGGTTTTCAGGTTAGAAAGAGATAGGATAGACTGCTAGCGGAGCAGTAATTAATCAAATTGAATGTGAATCATGGATATTTAATATTTGATAATTGAATTACTCAAGGTGACGAATTGTCACTGGAGATTGAATCTAGATTTAATAGCTAAGAAGTCAGAGATATTACTTTGAGTAAGTGTATTAAGTTTTAAAGTCTTCTCATATCTCAAGTACCTCGTTAATTGTCTTCATATTTATCAATTGGGAGCATTCCTTATCCTTGATCGATTGCATTTGAGTTGTGGTTAATATTTTGAATAAATTAAATTGTTTTTGAAATATAGCTAGTCCTCCTTCCAATTCTTCCACACCTTTAGGCGCGCAGGCGGGATCCTTACAAGTGTAAAATATTCTGATTTCTATCGAGTGCTATATTTTGTTTTCAAAGAAAAAAAATCAATCAATAAGTATTACTTTTAACTTAATATTGCGTATTTCAATGAATTATATAACTTAATAGTTATTTGCTCATGTTTTGAGATATTTAAGTTCATGGTAGTCTAGAAAAATTGCTTTTAATGAAAATACTGAAAAAAAAACATATCATGGGCTAAAATTAATAAAGATAAACTTATAATTATAGATACATCACAAAACTTTATTAGACAAAGATATACAATTGAAAACAATACTTACTAAATATTTAAGTTTGTGTTCGTTGATATGCAATAGTAGACGCTATATCCGAGTATAAGTGTTAATATTACGAATAAAATGATTACAAATAAATTATATATCTTAAGAGTTATATTAAATCACGAGTGCATAATTGCACTAGCTTCTAAACATATAAACCTTTTTCCCCAATATTATTAATTAGTGGTTATTTGATTTTTCTTTTTCTGTTTGTGCTTATTGTTTTTCTCAATATATACTAGACTAAATATTTAATTTACTCAGTTCAAAAATATCCAGCTAGAAAGACCCTATCATTATTTATGTTTTTACATCTTTTTTAACATGGGAGAAAAATTGCCTATTAAATAGAATAGGCAGGAAGAAGTAGAGAGCATTCAAACATTAAATTAATCTTTCTAAATGTTATTTTTTCCATATATTTCAAAATTATATATTGTTTTAATTTCTCTATTTGTAGCGGAAATTCGCGAGGATGCTTAAAGAGTCAACTTTTACTGAAATACAAAACATAGAGAAACTTACTGTTTCTTCAATAATGGCTTAAACGTATTTTAAAACCCTAGATATACACATTTCCTAACGTTTTTATTGTGTTATTATTAATATTTTTGATAAATAGTAAAATAAATAATTAAGTCCTATATATATATATATATATAATATATATATATATGCTTCAATCTAAAAAATTATTCTTGCTCAAATATGGGCAGGAGAATCAATAAAATTTCTTTAGTATTTTGATTATATACTCTTTAGGACCTGTGTTTGATATGCTTTTTTAAAAGTTCAATAATAATGAATAATATTCAGCGTGAAATGCTGTTCAAATATATAAAGGATACGTTTAAAGAAATAATTTTTTTTCAGATGTGTGTTGACAGCTTTACTTTGTCCAACAATAAATCAAAACGCATGTTAATGAACTCTTCGAATTTTTCTGACTTCATGTATATGTATCTGAATACAAATTACAAACATCTGTAGAGATGAGTCATTTTTTAAAAAAAATGTTGTGATCATATTATTGTAAAACCTTACAAGGCAGTGTTTCTCAAACTGTGAAGTGACCCACTAGGGGGTGTGATATCCCTACGTGGCGAACGCAAACATATTGAAAAGTCGAAAATAAAAAATAAATAAAATAAGTATTAATTTACTAAGAGGAAGGAAAACAAAATATATTCTGGCATAATAAATATTAAATACGCATTTCCGCTGATATAATATACTTATAAATGCATCAGTTCTCACAATGTTCTTAGCAATTAATTAAATAATACTAAATTAAAAACAAGTTCAATAATTATACTAGTACCTCCCATGAGCTTGTCATATACAAAATTTAATACTTATTTTGATAATTTGTATTGTTTAGAATTAAAGTCGTATTTAGCTTATAAGGATCTCACCTGAGCGCCTAAAAATGTGGGAGAATTGGAAGGACTACTCTTCCTAGCCATATTTCAAAACGATCTAATTTATTCACAATATTAACCACAACTCAAATTCAATCGATCAAGGATAAGAGATGCACCCAATTAATAAATATGAAGGCAATTAACGAGGTACGCAAGATATGAGAAGACTTTAATACACTTAATACACTTACTCAATCTCCAGTGACAGATCGTCACTTTAAGTAATTCAATTATCAACTATTAAATATCCGCGATTCACATTCAATTTGATTAATCACTACTCCGCCAGCAATCTATCCTATATATCTCTCTCTAACCTGAAAGCCTAGGCTATATATATAAGTCTTAATTTATATTTCCCGTTTTCTTCTTCGAGGAGGAGTTTTACAATAAATTAATTTTTAAAGACCAGAAATTCCTAAAGAGGACTGTTAGTTAAAGTAACGCAAATAGAACCGTCACACGCTTTAGCGCCAAATTACATTTTCAATATATTCAAACATTCTTATTATATGAAGAGGGGGTTGAAAATTGGATCACAAATACCGTATTTACTTGAACCCAAGCCACACCCCAATTTCTCAACAAAATGAAAAGTAGTGTAAAATATTTTAGAACCTGTAATTGCTCTAATTGCCCCATCCAACGCATTTTTTAATTCGATTCTAAGCCGCATCCGATTTTCAGTAGCTTTAATATTGGGAAAAAAAGTGCGGCTTAGATTCGAGTAAATACTACTGAAAGTGAGGAGCAGAGATATAAAGAGATATTCATATCAAATATAAAGAATATTTCATTACCCTTGATAGTTTTTACGCAAGTACTCAAATAAAAGCTTTTATTTACACACACAACTTCCTTATTAAGAAATTAATTGAGAAATAAAAGCAAATGTATTATAACGTCTTTCAATGCCTTTTCTCCTTTTTTTTTGTCCTTAATAAAACTAAATGTGAATAAAAATTTATTTGGTTTGTCCTTTGCTAGTTTATTTTCATATAATCACTATTCTAAACAATTTTTGTTCAACTCATTTACTGTCAACCATTCTCCATTCCTTCGAAACAACATAAAACGACTCTATAAACATTCCAATAAGAACGTAAAACGGTATCCAATACTAAAAATACTTCCAGAGGATTCAATTCGGGATGAGAGGTAATCCGAATCTCCTTTCCCGTTAAATCCCTTGTCGTTTCTGTTGGTAATCCTAGGGATTCCCTAGGATTCTTTTTACGACTCACTTTCATGATATCACGTCTACGAGATTAAGTGAGAGATTACAAAGAATCAACGCACTTTCTTGCTTGGATGTTACCTGATGGAAGGCTGGAATCAAAAATAAATGAATGAAGTAACAGGTGTATAAGAATTTAGACGGAAACTAAAAGAAGTAGGTTTTTGGTATTGTTTTTTTAAAAGCTGTCTTTCTCCTTCGAACATGGAAAACCACTTAGGCCTAAGAGTTTCGGTTTTGTTTTTGAAAAATGTTACCTAAAAGAGTTCTTTTGTTTCTTTGGAGTGTTTGTCTGTGTTTGATAGACCAGGACAAATGTTTATCATCATTCTACACTCGTTTTTTTTTCTTTATGCGGAAAGTTTTGAAAGCTCAATATGCTTAAGGAGTTTAGTTTTATATTTAAAATGAAATCTGAATAAAAAAAAGAAGAATATTTTCTAATAAAGAATCGAAAAAGACTGAATATTTGAAAATGTAAATCAAAAGTGTAACCCCCTCTCCCTAGCCGTTAAATAGCCGTTGAAGTAAGTCACGTAAGTCCTTTCGTGAGGTTAGTGGAAGGGGAAGAGAGTTGGGAGGCCCTTGATACCTCATCCTTAGGGTGTTCTCCCTCTACATTAGGGTGGAACCAAGCTAAATCGTACCTTCGTGATGGTCTAGGCTACGGCCAACGACAGTCGTACATCTAGCCCATTGTCATGATGAATTTCATGGGCCTAGATCTGACGCAGTCGAGATCAGGTGCCATACGAAACACCGACAGAAAAAATTTATTCACATCCAAATTTTGAGGTTTTTGTCTGAGACAATCCTATTTCAATAAAATTGTAAAAAATGTTAATTTTTTGTATTCTTTTCAAAATTTTTAATTTTTCAATAAGTATTCGCATGTCACTGGTACAACTCCACCGTGCCATATTGTGGCATTCGTGCCGCGGCTTGGTCACTCCTGCTCTATCACAACAATATAGGCGATATTATATGAAGCGAAGTACATGATTGTCGATTCAGTGGTTATAACATGCGGTATCTAGATTGCCAATTTGGCAAGTTTTCTTTGGGAGTTGGCATTGTTGCGATAGTGCATAGTAAATTTATTACAGCATCAGGAAAATCTTCTCTCTCTCTCTCTCTCTCTCTCTATATATATATATATATATATATATATATATTGTTCACTAAAGTAGACTTCGTTGAATCCAAGGCCAGATCTACCACATTCACATTAATTTTTGATGCACAACATTCTACAATTGGCGCCCATTTACGGTAATATAATTTCACTTGTCCTTTTTTGGTTCAGTGCCTTCTATTTCAGTTAATATAAACAAATAATTTGCGGTAACCTAACTCAAATTAATAAATATTTTTTCCCAAAGGAGAACACAACTTCGAATTTTTACTACTTTTAATTTAATCTTTAACGTCGAATGCTCTACAAAAGGTTCTCTTTTTTAAAAAGGAGGAAAAAATTTAAAACATGTGAAAATTGCAAAAGATTTTTAATGCTCAGTCATTATTTTCATAAAATATTCATCCTTGGGATGATTTTAGAAAATTGTTGTGTGATTTAGAAAACATTTTTAAGACAAATTTTTCTTTTTTAATGTTGAACATAAAAATATGTTTGACAGTTATTGTTTCAGAAACATCTTATCCTACTACACTACTAAATTAACTTCGCGCAAGATTAATTTTGTGTGTAGTATATAAGAGAGGGAGAGGAAGAGGAGATTATTTGATACCCTAAAGATGCATCAAAGATATTTATACATTTCCACGCAAATTAATAAAAGAAAAATGCTCATTCCTCTTTTTATCACATTTTTTAATTTAACTTTCACAAAATTTGTAAAATACTGCTTTTTTTAAACAAAAATTTACTTATGCATTGAAACATAATACTCTCGGTACAATTTTTAGAGAATGACATACATTAATTATTTTGAAAATTTTATTAAATTATATGTAGTCATAAACGTAAAAAAATATCACACACTAAGGAAAAATGGCTGTGTACAGAGTTGTTCTTTTATGCTTTGTTTAAAATAGAACAACAATATATTTTAAGCTGAAACTTTAGAGAAAATAAGAATAGTTCCATGTGTTTTAGTTTAAAATTTTCGATACTGTTTATATTTTCTTGTTGAATCTTTTACAAAGTTTGATGGTTCCTTTCCTTCAGTGTAATACTTTATACGAACTTTTCTCAAAATTCTTAAAGCAGTGTTTAGCCTATTTAATTGAGTGGACACGATGTTCTAATGGTCTTGGTCATGAGCTCGTGGCTCGCGTGTAGTGAGTTCAAGCCCTAATGCCACTGAAAACCCTCCCCCTTGTAGAGGAAAGGATGCTTCTTATGTGTCCTAGTCAATGTCCTGCCGTTGGCCTTGTATGGTGGTATGGAGAGGAGGGTGTCTTCATCACAACAATGAATCAAAATTAGGAGTTCCGTTGATTCCGTCTTACTTTATAGTACGGCTTAATAAGCATTCATTTACTCCATTTAATTGATAATCAGTGTGTAATGAGGGACTATTCCTACTTCCCTTCTAACCCCCCTTGTCTATTCTCGGACCTGGCTAGATGTGTGGAAGGAACTAATTGATCAGACGACATGATTCACCAAAATCGTTTTATTATTACAATATTCAACACTGGCACAATAATAATTCAATTAAGATAGTTTTGATCACAATTAGAGCGCGAAGGTGAGACCAGTAGCATGAAGATAATATTTACGGACATTCAACTAATTTCTACGATAACTCATGCAAGCTCGTTTTTAACTCGGACGCGCACTAACAATTTACTCTCTAACTTCTATTTAAATAATGAGCACAATACCTGAACTCTTGCTATTAAAAAAACTATAGCTGAGGCCTTGAACACTAATAGTTGGCTTGATCACTTCACATTCGAAAGATCCTCACTTTGGTAATCTTCAATTCTCACTTTAATAATCTTAGATTCTCTCTTCACAAACTCTCAAAGCTCGCGAATACAGAATTTATATAATAAACTTAATTTGCATAATCCCGTTTTCTTACCTTCGGTGAAAGTTGGTTAAAATAATTATTTCCCTTAAAGAATCCCCAAGGAGTTAGTTAGAGCCGCGTATAGATCCTTCACAAATGTTGCTGAAAAAAGGTTAAATTCAACGGAACTTGCAATGTTGAACCGTTGTCAAGTGATGAGGACTACACCTGAGGTGGTTACTCACTTTCTAAACTTCTGCAACACTCCAGTGTATATATATCATCCTTTCTAACTGGTGGCTGTTCATTGATACTAAAATTTAAGCAAGATAGAAACAACACCCCTACGAACTTTTCGACTCTGTCGCTACTATAGCCCACATATAATCAGTTTGCTCAAAACTGATAGGACTTTGAGATACATTATAAATAACTTTATTTTGTATTTACTAAAAAAAAATATTGATAACACAAAATTAAGTAACTGTGTGACAAATCTATACGTGACCTTCTATTAACAGTCCTTTTAGGTATTCTTTTGGGCTGCAAAAATTAAAAATCTTTTCCTAAAGAAGGAAACGTGATATGCAAATTAAGTTTATTGTATATATTTCTACTTCGCGAGTTAAAATATTAGTGGATTGGAAGTGAAGAGAATAGATAAACAGGAAGTTAGAAGTTTAGTTACAACAGGTGATAAGATATAGTTGCAAGGTGAAGATTACCAAAATTGGTTTAAAAGTCATGTAATAGATTTTAGTCAGGAAATGTTACAGATAAGTTGGATTGAGTAGAAGACTGTATAAGTTCAGGTAGTTTCACCTTATATCACGTTGATGTTTAAAGTGTTTAAGTCATTAGGTGGACATTAAGTACTTATCTTCTGTCTAAAGTAATATTAAGAAAGAATCACATAATTATAAGGTGATTATTAAACGTATTCTCCCCAAACGTGAATCGCGTCTCTTTCCTCTGTTGCTTGATTGAATTATCCTATTTATAGTGTTGATTTGTGTTTGAGTCAATTAAAGTGATAAATAAAATAATTGGAATCTATCATGTCGAATGATCCTTCATTTCCTTCCACACCTTTACCTTGGTTACAGGGTAGAAGGGAATTAGGCTCGTTTCAACTGAAACAAAATAAGTTTTTGTTAAAGTGTGTATTTGAAAGCATTTGCAAAATTTGAGTTTAGTTAAGTGTTAAATCTATAAAATCATTATTCTTCTGCACCAGAAATTTAGAAATTTGCATTAATTGAAGCAAAACATATGTGTTATAGCAGTGGTTCTTAAACTTTCGATCACCCCCCCCCTTTATGTGTCAACCTCACATCACAGACCCCCAAGATTTTGAACACCCCACCCTGACTCCCAACACAGAACTAAGTAATTTAAAATTTCCGCAATAGTCCTAAGACAGCCTTTGCTACTTATGTAGACTTTTTAATGCTTCATTTTTATATTTCAGAAAATAACTAACATCTAACTAAAGGTATTACAAAATACTAATTTCGAACAAATAACATACTTAACTGTATCAATTAAAGCTTTTAATGAAAAGTATGATGCAACATTGTTTTAGAAGTTTTGTTACATAGAGAGTAATATTTGAAATACGTGCAATCTCAATTCCGGTTCTACTCCACGAAATGGATTCAATTGTTATCGTATTAGCTCCTCATTAATTAAGTTCTTACTCTTAGCACTTGTTTTTCTACAATTTTTAAAACATTACGTTGTAGTTTTGGCTATGTAGTTGCAAACCATAAAAATACTAAATTAATATTCTTGTTCAAAATTCATGTTCTAATATAGGTTTTCAATTCGGGCAATTTAGTGATCTACTCTAGTATGGCAATCTTCCCATTTTTCCTCCAGGACTTTCAGAGTCAGTAAAAGAGGAAAATTTTAACCCGGCATCACTTGCGTGAAAAAAACGACCTAAACTTCTTGCGCAGGTTGTGTCTTACCCAAGGATATTTACATAGTGTTTTGACCGTAAAACTTAGGTTAAAAAGGGGGGGGGTAGGAAATGCAGCATGTTTATTACATTTTTCACTCATAAATTTAGTTTTTCTGTTCTTTTTATAAAGGCATCCAGTACATTGTTTATATACTCCTTTAATCTCGTCGTGAGTGAGTGCGATGTTTTCACTGGATCTTAATTTTTTTTAATCTGTATCTTTTTAAAACTAAACATATAAGAGTAAACTTCTCTATTCATTAAATTAAAAAATTTTGGAATTTCGTTTTTATTTTCTCTTATTTTGTTCCAGCAATAGTTTTTTTTTTCAAAAGTTCATCTAAAAGCGGATAAGATGTGTACCAATTATCACCTTTAAAATTACGTTTTATATGTAGGGACTCAAATGTTTTTGTGTCCCTACATATAAAACATTTATTTTCAACAGTGTCTCCCTTTTCTTAACCTAGATCGATTTCAATAGAGGAATCTTACTTGCTCTTCATCATTTGATTTTTCCTCATCATAACCACGAAGAAAATTTCTTCATCCGAAAATACTGTTGTACTATATCTATTAAATGCTGTATCTATTAAATTATTTAAATATCACATTTCTTCATCATAACTACAATAAAACGCCCTAGCATAAGAAAGATTTAAAACGCACTCATGCATTCAGAACTGTAACGGTGATTCACGAGCATGTTATGCCATACCCGAAGAAGTGATATCCAAAAAGAGATATATTTAGAATTCACCTACAAACTAAGGCCCCTCAAAGGATATGACCTTAAAGTCAGCTACATGAGAAATTATCCATTTTCCAAAAAAGGTTTAGAAGGAGCGTTGAAAAAAGTTAGACGGTGGGTATGACACACCCTGCGCGAGAAGTGCTGGCATAACATTAAACAAGAGATATTCCCAGACCCCTTAGAAAAGCCTGCGGACCCCCGGGGGTTCGCAGACCACAGCTTCAAAACCGCTGTATTATAGTAATAAATTCTCTAACTGATTTATGGAAATATGCAATAAATTATGTGTTTAATGTCCTTAATTTTTAACATTTATTTTATTCAAAATTTCCCGAAATCTATTATTGTATTTAACCCTTTAAAAGACTTTCGTGTGTGTATATCCCACCAACTCCGTTCATATTTAAATGTCAACGTGGGGAGCTATTTTCCCACTTAATGTTAACTTGGCTAGCATGAACACTGATTTCTAAATTTTCAAGTCTTAAACACAAATGATGACCTGCAAGATTATTGAGATTCAAGAAATCTGTACCAGAAGACGAATACGTTGTCAGAAATTAGGCTAGCATGACCCGTGATTTCTAGATTTTCAAATCTTTAACGCAAAGGATGACCTGTAAGATTATTGAGTGGCAAGAAAGCTATATCAAATGACGTACGATTGAGTTAAGTTGGTGTTCATTTAGTAACTTTACAAAAGACATATAGACGTTACCGTTTGTGCTCTACTAAAGCAATTGAGAACAGAACGAGTTACTTTTTCAATGTGTTTACTGTGTTGATCGCTGTTTTGTGGAATTTCGTGGAAAGTAATATTAAAAAATTATAAAAAAAATTTTAATGCAAAGTATATTTTATTAATAATTTTTTTTGTGGAGATTAGTATTTGCAAATTATACTTTTTAAATATCATGTAATGTAAAATATAAGATGTATTAACTTTGAATATATATATATGGCTCCCACAATAGGTAGTGGAAAACGTATTTCCTACCCAAAAATTCGTCTTAAAAATCAAATTAACTGTAAATCAATTTCACTTTATATATCAATCTCAATCCCCAAAATATTTTAACATAACTAAAAAAAATTGGCCTTTAAAGTTAAAACTTGATTTGAAGAAATATCACGAATCCAATTTAGAGTGCTACAGGGATTTTTATCACACACAACAACATCAACAAACACAAAAGCTTCCTACTAATCTAAAATTCTTCGAAAAAAATCTGAAAAACTGCAAACAAATCTTTAGTTAACATTTCAAAATTCAAATAATCCATTTCGTTTTCCCACTTCGCTCTCTCAGAATCGAAACCTGTCCTAACCCATTCTCTTTTCCCGCCAGAATGCGGGGGGGGGGGAATACTCTGAATTCCCTGCTGCTTAGGGAAAAAGGCACGTCGAAGATTATGATTTTTGGATCTCTCTCACGAGTATTTCTCACAATCTCTTCAAGATCTCCCTGTTGGAGATCTCTCGAAAATTGAAACATGAATAATAGACTGTCTGTAAGTTTTACCAAGGACTTTTATGATGGTTTTCATTGGATTTCTTTTCCAGTTTTATTGTTATTATTATGACCTACTTTTCGAGGTGGGATACGGTAAATACCGTAAGGCATATCGTTGCAGAGAACTTCTGTTGATGAAGGGATGGAATACTTCTTATTTCACCTCTGTTCTTACCAGAGCAATGCAGAATTTTTTATTATCGTCCTTTTATCTTATGGAAGTATTAAAAGCTCTTGTGTTTTGTTTTGTTTCCTTATGTGGGCTTGGACGTGATATTTTTGTTTACTTTTTGGTTTTTATTAAATCGTCTGAGGATTCTGGAAGATTTCGAAATTGGAAAGATTTCTTTCGGTATATTGTTTTTTTATGGTCATTGCTTGTACTTTTATTTTTACCTAACAATTTGTATTTGAAATAGAGGTAAGAGCAATTATAAGGAACTGTTTTTAAAATATATTGATGCAGTCGTAACTGAGAAAATAACTTCTTGATTAAAAAAGACTTAAGAATTGCTTCTCCATAATTTCGGTTGCTAAATTCTCAGCATGCTTTTTCAGCATAAATTCTAGGCTACAATTTCTAATTAAAGATCGATTCATTTTGCTTTTCTGTGAATATTTTTAATGTCATTCTAAAATTATTTTTCGCAGAAATTTTTATGCGTAATCTGATTGATTTCCAAAACAAAATTCTATGATTCATTTCTGTGAACTTTGAAATTACTTACGTTGTCTATTTATATTTCAGGGTGAATGAAGTTTGAACCGTGTATATCAGCTGTTCTTAAACTTTGAGCCATGGAGCCATAGAGGTCCGTAGCGTATCTCTAGGACAGGGGTAGGCAGACTTTTACATGACACGTGCCTACTTCTAATTTTTTCAAGGTGTTGCGATCCACTCTGTGGCGTAGGTGTGATAAGCCAAAAAACCATTAACAATATTTATATTATAACAATAATAAATACAGAAAATTTAATTACCTACAAAACTACAATGAAAAAACTTATACTTTTATACTTCATTTTAAGTAACATAATAATTATACTAACAAATTTAATGTTATCAAATTATGCTTTTTTATCAAACAATTCAAAATAAATCATTTTCACTTAAAGTTAGTTCTAGTAGTTAAAAGTATGAGCAGAAGACTTAGTCTGCATACAATCCGTACCAATCTTGAATATCTCAGTATATAATTACAAACAGTTAATCATGCAATGGATTTTAAGTGGTCGTCTGTGAAACGGGAATGATGCATTGTTTTAATTATATCCATCGTTGAAAACGTAGATATTCAAACAGGTAAGGTAGAAAGAAAGAACGATGTTAAATGAATTGCAGCTTTTTTTTAAACTAGGACATTTTACTTCGTCCATTAGATTTAAAAAGTTATTCTTTTAAAATTGCGTCCTTTTGCACTAGAAAAATTTGTGTTTCAAGAGAGATAAAGAGAATATTTAACATATTTCTCTTTCCACTATTTTGCTTTGCCAAGCTTGTCTTGCAACGTGTAAGCAGTCATAACTTTGGATGCCTTACCTCTAGAAACCTCTAAAAACTTATATGTTTCGGTCACACTTGCTCCAGCTAGACGGGCTCCTACAATTTGACCTCTTTGAAAATCTGATAGAACTAGCATTTGAAAAAAATCCAAGACTTACAGAACTGCAATAAAGTTACCGAATGCTACCAGAATATATGTATTTCTATTTTTCAAAAAAAATCTGGTAAGTGTTATTATACTTTAATACTTACGAAGTGCATTCACAAATATCACTTTTATTCACGGGAGTTTCCAGTATTTTGATAAACACCTATGTTTCTTTTAGTATGTACGTCTAAGATCTTGTGTGTGAATGCGGTCACCCCAAAATGTCTTGCAATCCCCCGGTCGATCACGATCGACAATGCCTATCCCGGCTTTAGGGTATCTACTCAGTTTTTCATGTAACGTTGAGATTTCTCTATTTTGCAGACTCTGAAAGACCTCGTGCAAAAATTGAAAAATGCGATTACCAGATTACTAAATAGTCCTCAATTAAGAAACTCTACCAGAATTTGTATTTTGATCAAGTCGGGTAGGGATGTTCAAATTCTTGGGGGTCCGTGATGACAACCTGTTACATAATAGGGAGCCACGGCGATCGAAAGTTTAAGAGCCGCTGGTGTAAATCGTTAATTTGATTTTGCAGCCATTTCCAAAAGCATTTGCTTAAATTTTTCAGCACTTACTATGATACCATCTAAGCCAAATATTTAGTTAGAGTAAAAAATATTACATATATACTAACTTATATTAAATATTTTTATTATGGTAATAAAATACCGAGAAATATTATTTGTTTTTCATTGAAACTCTCTTATGAGCCTTATTTTGTTTCATAAATTAGTCCACCGGAACTAATGATTCCAACGGAAGAAATAAATTATTATTAAATTTCCAAATGATCTTTAAAACTGGCTTTAGTAAATTATACGTATCCTGAGAGATTGCAATATTTTACATAAACGTGGCAAAAATTTACATATGCGAGACGGGATAAAATTCATAGTGGCCAAGTAGGCTTTACGAGTGCCACAAGTGTTTTCTTCTCAATACAAGTAGGGGAGACCGGGGCAAGATGGCGAGCGGGGCAAGATGTCTAATGTCTTAATATTTTTCCGTATTCCACTAGGTAGCAGCATCAAATGAACACTACTGGCTCTCCTTTTGGCCTTCCGTTAAACTATAGTATAGACACGCTGAAATCGCCCTTTTTGTGTTAGTTGTGAAGCTTTGATTGTTTTTTGATGAAACGATATAACTTTTATGCATGTGTAAATAAGCTCTGCTACAGATATAGGTAAGATATAACGTTTATCTTTAATATTTATGAGTAACTTGGTTTAAATACTACTTATTACCATGAATAAATGCCAATTAATTGCCTTCCTTCATGGTAATGAGAGCGAATATTTTTAAACAGACAGTCTGGGGAAAGATGACGATCCGAAGCACGGGGCAAGATGACGAGCTCGTCATCTTGCCCCGTGTTTCGGAGTTTATTAAACTTACTATTGTTGTCCATTCTATTAAATCCTGTGAACACTTGTTTGTCTGTGTGTATGTCCGAGTGACCTTGCGCTTCCATCTCTTTTGGGGCTAAGAGGTGCATCGGATCGGGAAAGGTTTCATTCGAAAGGGGGTGACCAGAGGAAGACATTTTTGCCATCCGCTAAGTCCCCCCCCCCTAAAGAGGAAGGAATGTAACAATAATTTCTTGCTTTAGAGCTACTGGCTTTTATCTGCCACCTTTTCTGATTTTTTGCGAGAAAACGAATGCTTCCTGAACATGTAGAAAGAGCCCCACCAGGAACTGTAGGCAACTTCAGTAATAAGGGTTGGAACAGTAAGGGCACCTTTTTCTCTTTTTTGAAGCACTTTTATCTTCATGTGAAACCAAGCAAAGAATCTCCTAATCTGTTGATTTTTGACAATCACAAAACTCATATAACTTTGCAGGCTATCTTATATTGCTGAGCGAAAAACATCACCATGGTTGAGTTGCAGTCGCACACATCATATCGTCTCCAGCCCCTTGTTGTGTCATTTTTCGACCAGTTAAAAACGCACTATTGCCAAGCATGTGACAACTTTATGGCCACTCATCCAAAACAAACTATCAAAGACAAAAATATTAGTGAGGTTTTGAGCATCGCTTACTTCAAATCAGCTACAGTTGGAAATGCCGTTGAAAGGGTTTAAAGAATATGGGATCGAGCCTCATAACCCTCTTGTGTTTAGCGAAGATGACTATGCTGCGGTAAAAACTACTAACCATGCTGCTGTTGGCGATGAAACTGAGAATAACAGTGCTAATCCACAGACCCCGGTAATAAAAAACCAACATATAAACCCTCCAGAAAAACCAGAACTTATGGCAAATGCTGATTCCGATGCACCAAAGAAGCCTGTTAGTGTTTTTATTTCAAACCATTGCCTAAAACAACATAATGTGAGAAAAAAAGAAAAATCAAAAAATTGAGCTCTAGCATTCTTACAAGCACACCCATCAAAGAAATGTTAGAACAAAGGGAAAAGCAGAAGGAAGAACAGGAAGTTTTAAAAACAAACAGAGAAAAAAGGCTCGTGAAGCTAAAAAGGGAGTAAAAAAACTCAAACTGTTCCCGTAGGCCTAAATCTATAAAATCCAGGCCAAGCATTCCAGTTGTATCAACTTCAAAGGACGGTGTTATAAGATGCCCTGCTTGAGAAGAGGAACCCTCCAACAGAAGTATGGATCCAGTGCTGTAAACGCCAAGAGTGTTGGCATGAGGAATGTTCCAATTATAAAAATGTCATTTTTATTTGTGACTTTGTTAGGTACACAACTAAATACTTCAACATTACGTTACAATGCATAACGCTTAGTTTGATACTTTGTAAGATGTAAAAACACAGTTATCATTTGTTAAACCATGTAAGACATTCAAAAGATAAAATATGCACAACCTTTTTAGTGTCGCCATCTTGCCCCAAGGCAAAAGTCATCTTGCCCCAGTACTGGGGCAAAATGACGATTTGTTAAGGTTATGAAAAAATAAAATAATCCTTAACTTTTTTATTGGAAAAATAAAAATGGTAATATATTTTAATACTACAAAGGATTATTCTAACAGTTCGCGTAAAATTGATTTTACTACCCTTAAAAATAAATTAATAAAGAACAAAAAACTGTTAACGTCGTCATCTTGCCCCGGTCTCTCCTACCTTGATTTGTTTTGCTGAGTACACATCCAGCATTGTCTCACCGCTATGAATTGACATTGACGAACTTATCTCTACACTTTCAAAGGGTTCACACCAGACATGCCACAAAGATCCTGATATCTTGCCACAAAGGGATCGTTTGTGCTCTGAAGATTATATTAAACCAGTGCTTCTCAAACTCAGTTTTTGAGAACCAATTTTCAATCATATTTTTCATCGCCCCTTCTCCCTCTCCATACACTAACAATGTATTTAGTTCAATAAGAATGTACTTTGACGCTAAATCTACTACGCAACTTTAATTTTAAACCGTACGATTTAAATTTTGTATATTTTTTTATATGACAAACCCATGGGTCACTAATGATTATTAAATTTATTCTTTACTTATAATTGTCAAATTAATTATCAAATACACTGTGTATTACTGATACATTTATAAGTGCATCATATCAGTGAAAATATGTATTTTATTTTTTCATTATATATCGGAATGAATTTTGTTTCAGAAAATTTATATTTTCAAATAATCTTTTATTTTCAAATTTTCGACATGCTCGCCACCTCCAAGTAGGATCAAGCAGCCCTCTAGGAGGCTATGCCCCACAGTTTCAGAAACGCTGCATTAAAAAATAAAAACTGTGCTTTATTTAAGTCTTCAATTACTGTTTTTTATTTTAGATGAAAAAGTTTCTACTTTGTTATCTTTTATTTTAATATTCCGATGAATTTAGGATGATCATTTTTTTTTCTTTTTGCTCATTCAGCATTTAATGCTCACTATGAATTGGTTATTTTTTTCATTGTTTAGAAGTTGCTTGGTTTATATACAAAATCCACAAGTTTTTAATTGTAAAAACAAAATGAAAATGGAGCTGATTTCACCGTCCTAATCCCCGTTTAAAATATTTACTGAATTGTCATACCTTACACTCGAATTATGTGTGTAAATTAAATCATTTTCTACGAAAACTTACGATGGAGAATTGCATGGAATAGTCAAAGTTGACAAGAAAAGTTCAGAAGTAAGTAAACAACAAAAAACAAAAAAATATATGTAAATTTTACAGCTTTCTTTAAATATAATTGCAAAAAAAATTTTCATAAGATATTAAGACATTGATTTTTAGTATTACTTCATGCATAATTCTGAATCTCAAAAGTTGATTAAATACTTATTTTCATGCCATCTTTTGTATTTAATTATAATTCTTACAAATCAAATTTTAAAGGACAAAAAAGCAAAATAAAATATAATTGAATCTATTTAATTAAATCAGGAAGAAATTAATTCTCTCTCTCTTTCCTGTGAGAGGGGAGGATTTATTTTTGATTGATTTAATTAACTGCATTTTAATATCAATATAAAATCATTACTTAAATTGATTTTTTAAGAAATAATTCACATATCACCAAAATAGTTTCAAAAAGCATCGTAACTCTTGGTTTTATTAGCAATATGCCAATAGAAATGTATAAGTCTTTCTGCTATTAATTCATTTTTATGTAAGTTGAGTTTAAGCCAGATGTTAATTCATTGTGGGGATCACTTGTGTAATCAATCTGATGGTTTATTTAACATTTATTGCAACGAAATCAATTTCTGCCAATTTCTATGCTATTTTATTATGCCTTGGAGACCATAAAAAAGCGTTCTTCGAAATTTGATAATCAAAGGATGCTTTAATTAATACGAATGTTTTTGAAAAAACGCTTTTTTTTCAAATATTAGAACTTCAACCATTGGGACATTGGAGCATTAAAAGTTATTTCTCAAATTGTTAACTTTAATTAGATAAAAATGGAATCAATATAGTAAATGATTATTATTATTTCACAATTTAAATAAAGTTTTAAAAAAACTATTAAAAAATGATTTTGTTAAGAAAACTGAATTTTTTAAATTATTTTTAAAAATGCTCCTTGCGCGTTAATATTTAAGATATGTACATAATTTTTGGTTTATATATAGATGGGCTACAAAAATATATCTATGCATAGATTTTAAATTCAGAATAAAATTTGATTAAAAAAGATAAATTTTATATATTTTTTTTTATCTATATTTCACGAATTAACACACATTCAAGATATTCAAAACAACACAAAATGTAATCTGTTAAATTTTTTCAGAAAACTAATGCACAAATTTGTGAATTATATCATCTTTCCTAAGTTGTGAAAATTTCAAAGAGATATGACGTAATTTAAAACGCAGAGAGCATTTTACTAACAATGAAAATAAAAAAATTCACAAACTAAGTAAAGTGTATTTTAATCATTTATTTGAGAAAATAAAAAAATAGAAATTCAGAAATTATTAATCAAAATGACGAAATTCTTTGACAGAATTATTCTATGAAATATAAGGAATATTATTGTTAAAAATCACAATCACACTTTTGACCAAAAATTTGACATTGTGAAGGTCCACTTTCCCTTAGTAATTAACATGTAAGTTATAACTAAAAAGAAACCTCACCTAAAAGCCTTACGTTTACAATATATGCCGATACATGAATATGTATGCATATTTTCTTAATGATAAAAAACTTTCTAAGCTTACAAATATTAATGAACCTTACATTAACAGGAATATTGCTAGGGATATTTGCTAGTAATAAAAAGGAATGCATCTCTAAAATATTTCTCAGACGTTCTTTGTCACGAGGCGGCTAATGATTACTTTTCATTTCCAGTAATATTTAATTTCAGTCATTTTATATACGCGCAAAAATGTAGTGATATAACCGAAATATGTAAACTTCCTGAAGTGACATGCCAATCATGACTAAAGATGGAAAATAAAAGCAAGACGAAACTCGGATTTTTCACACCTTTGCTTTCCATATCACGTACTATTCAGTAGGCGAAGCTGCCTTAATAATCTATATATATATATATAAATGGATGTTTGTAGATATGTGTGAAATCGCTTCACTCCAACATCATTCACCCAATCAATATGAAAATTGGCATGTGCATGTATTTTTTGTGGAGAAGGGTTTTGTGCTATCCTCTTTGTTGAAGCTCGCCACCAGGTGGCGCTAGAGCAAAGCAACTTCTGCACTGTTCAATCCATCGCTAGGTTGCCAACGTGGTTGCTAAAAATGATACCAACTTGGCTCTATCACCAACATTTCGCTATGTTTCCATTGAATCGCCATTATAATGTAAGGAACGGCGTTGCTTACAGATATTACAATTTTAACATAAACTGAATACAACAGAAAGTAATATTAACATATCACACATGCAGATATAAATTATTTACACTATTTTAAGCCTTCATTATACAAAAATTGTGACAATGTGTTACTTTTGCTGAGCAGAGATCAGCCTAGGGAGGTGTTTTCAAGAATCGATCCACAAGAGAGTTAAGGGGCGTTATAAATTTGAAAAAAAAAATTTTTTATCAGCTGTTTGATCTACAGACTTAAAATTTAACAAATATGGTCTATTTGTTCAGCTGAGATATGCGAAAAGCTTTTTTTTTTGTTGTTGTTCAAATTGCAAATCACGTAAAATGAACTCATTAAAAGCTTTTTTTATCCTTCAATCTGTATTGTTTAATTTTTCAATTCACCCCTGCGAGAAACAGGTATAACAGCTAGTGTTACATGTATGTAATATTCTGTTTTTAATTTTTATATTCAAGAACTAAATAAACTATTAGTTGATTTTTAATAGTGTTTAACTCTTACAATTTTTAAAAAACTTTCTTATATAAAGTTTACACAAATTCCACGAGGCTTGTCCAGAAACTAAGTACCGTTTCTTTCTACGGCGATTTGTCTGTGATTTGCGGCCCACAACGAGCATTTTTGAGGTCCGGTCAATATATTGGCATACATTAATGCAGTTTACTCTTCATAGTTCGAAGTTGGAGGGACCATCGAAAAATTTCGAATTATCAAGAGTTCCAATTATTAAGAAGGTAGTGTAATAAATTCCCAAAATACATAAAGATAATTTTTTTAACAGTTTTAAATTTGAAATTATGTAATAAAACTGCAATCATGTACATATGCATAAAATAATTTTAAAGTATTTTTAAAAAAGTACATATATATATTATACAGAAGTTAAAAGTCCACACAAATTTGAAGAATACATTTAAGTATTTAAAAAGTATTAAAAGAATACATACAGTACCAACCTATTTGCTACAGGACTCTACATGTTAGTGAGTGTTTGAATTGCCGAGTATTATATAAGATAACTTCGAATTATCACGTGTTGTAGTCTGGCCAACCACAGATTTTACTTCGAAATATTGAGTATACCCAAACGGATTGTTTTAATCCAAATATCAAGAGTTTTTCTGGGGGCTGAACATATACTTCAAATTAGCGAGAGGTTCGTATTACCGAAAGTTTGAATTAGTGAGAATCGACTGTATATAATAAAATATCAAAATTTCTCCCGAAATAGGAAACATAGTAACAAAGAAAAGATGTCAAGTTTCAGAACGTACATATTTTATTTTTCTTGATATTTAATTCATGTTTATTATAATGTATTATAGGAAATAAATGTAAGTTTTTATGAATTTCAATTTTCTTTGCATCCCA
This sequence comes from Trichonephila clavata, assembly GCA_019973975.1. NCBI lineage: Eukaryota > Metazoa > Arthropoda > Arachnida > Araneae > Nephilidae > Trichonephila > Trichonephila clavata. The sequence continues at coordinate 43,564 of BMAO01009073.1, read as the reverse complement.
TCTTAAGTTAAACCTTGTTTATTTTGCCCAAGTCAGTCTTTGAGCTTGACAATCTTGTTCTACAGCTAAGGTCTTCAAACTGTGTTCCATAGAAACCTAGCGTTCCACAAGGCAGACTCAGGGGTTCCACAAGTCATAATACAAAATGTTCGCGGTGGATTGGTGGTCATGGTCATGAACACGTGGTCAGCGTGTCATGAGTTTGGATCGCTAGAGTCAATGAAGACCGGTAGTAGTGGAGATGCTGAGAAACGTTAAATCTGTTGTGGCTGACTCTCTCGTTGGCGTGGTGTGGATGTTAAGGAGTCTTTTGAAGTCTATAAATAGTATGAGAGAGGATAATCAAAGCATGGAATGAAACTAAATCTGACATAATTAAAAAAAAACAGTACTTTTCCGTCTCGCCGGCGGGAATCTCACAGGGTTGGCGTTATTGGCACATATTATACGCATAAAAAAAGAAAAAAAATATTAGTTCTTATTGGTTTTCATCCATTTTTGATATATTGTGAAAAAAAGAAGTCATATAAGAGAAGACTACGACTTGTTTTGAAAATGTGGTGGTGAAAGTTTTCCAGCGGGAATATTGGCGATTGACGTTGGTTGAATCATTTTTGGTGACTCCATCGCCGGCGCTGGCAAAACGGTTAAGTACTAAAAATACTTTTAAATCAATGTAATATTTCTAACAATATAGAATGGAACGGAACATGATTATTTATGAATGGATCAGAGCAACAATGAATGGGAAAATGTAATAGAATTCCATGATATGCATGATGATATAATGAAAGACGAATATGAACAAACTTTTCCTGTTACCCAATGATGAAAGTTCATAAAAAGTATGCCATTACTTTTAAATAAACAGTATTTAGATATATGCAGAAATCTAACATTATTATACTCATCTTTATTTTAATGATATCATTCTTATGTCCGGCGAATATAACCTATATCGTAAACTTTGATCGTATTATTTTGTGTGTATGTATAAAGGACGCGCTGTACGCTGGAATATATATACAACCATATTAAAAAAACTTCGGAGAACTGTGATAAATATTACTCATTATTACAGACGCTATTGTAATTCAAACCAATCAACTTTTTAATCAATACAAAATGACGATCCTAGTTATGAATAACTGAAATCTAAACTTTACTTTCATTGCTAATATCAGCTTTCTCAGATGTGATTTTCACAAATTTTCTATCAAATTTTTATAAATACTGTTGAATCTCTATTTTGCGAACTTTTTCTTGAAACCAAGAATATTTTACTATATTCTTCGTAAAATAACCTCTAAACAGCGAAGGGAATTTTCTATTTAACGAACTTTTTATTTGTAATTCAATTTCCTCCCCTTATTTTTAAAATATTTCTGGAAATTTCAAATTATTTTCTCTTTTAACACTTTTTATGGTGATCAATGACCTTTAACTATTTTTACCAGCTACCTTCCTCTATAAAAGCAAAAAAAAAAAAAAAAAAATTGGCGCAATTTTTCAAACAAAAAACCCAAACAAAACTAACAGACTTTACAGTAACTAAATTTAAGGACGCAAGTGGTAATGATGCTTAAATTTACAGCTTATAAATAATGTTTAAAATTACTTGCAGCCGTAAAATTAAAAAATGTCATAAAAATTCATACTTTTTAATATAATTTTTCTTAAAGTTGAAAATACTATGTATTCCTGGACAATTATTTTTTCTCCTTGAAAATTTCTTTTTGATGAGTATGATGTGTAAAATAAATAGATATTAATTTACAAATAAAGTACGTATAATTATGTTTTATTAATGTTTATGAATTTAAATGAGTGCTTTGTGGGGTTTATAAAGAACATTAAAAGATTTTCCATGCAACGAATTTAAACATAACGATTTTTTTCGGGATCTAGGGGTGTCGTTAAATAGAGGTCTCGACTGTACTAGACATTCATTGAATCATTTCAGAAAATCTTGCAAAATTTTTAAGGCTCTGTGAATGTTTGGATCAGGGGTCGGCAACCTATGACACGCTTGCCACAATTAGCACGCGCTACAATTCTCAATGACATTCCGCACAACTCTACAAATTTGTCAGTTTTCGATTGGATGGAAGTTGATAAATTTTAAATGGTCCTTATTTGACAACATCTTAGGAATTGTGGACATTTACGGAATTACGAAAATATCTGAAAGATAACTCTAAAGATAAATTTACTGCTATTTTATAAATTATTGAATGGCATTGCTGGAGAAATAAAATTGCTTCAAGAGATAAAACTGCCTGTACTCTGCTATCCGCTTTTGGTTCCACATATCTAAGTAAAATATCTTTCCTCATATGAAAAATATTTTGAGTCCGCAAAGAAATTTGTTAAAGAATGCTCAGAATCGTGTCGAATTGAAAGTCACACAAATTATACCCTTAATTTTACGATATTAAAATAAAGCGGTACAAGCATTAGATTCACTTTAAAATTTTTTATTATCTTTCTATTTAACTTTAGTGAAGGGAAATGCTTATATTCTACATTGTCTATTACTTATTCTAATAAATATGTTTAAAAATACATAATATATTGTTACGTTGATCGGGGTTCGAAGATTTTATACAAGTCAGTCACAGAGAATAAGACAATTCTTTAAGAGCGATGAGAATTTAATGTCACAAAAACAATCCTTGAAATACAGGATCGAGCAATAATATTCACAGAATAAATCTCGGAAGGTCTTCACACCTTTAACAGACACAATTATCAGTGTCTAAAATACACGCATGTAAAAGATTATTCACAAGCATAGCCAAGCTAATCGGTAATCACGCTCAAGGCAAGTTTACTAATCGCTAGTCAAAACAATACTGACTCGTTTCGGCAAGCATCTCTCTATTTATAGGCCTGGCCGATACTTCAAGAAAAATCCACTTGTGCCATAGATTGTGAAATTAGTGGATTTCTCCACTAATTTCTAGAAGAACCCAGAGGGTTCCGAACTCGCTAAAAATGGTCGCCAACTTGGTCGCCAAAAATGATGCCAACTCGGCTCTATCACCAAGATTTCGCCAAGTTTCCATTGAATCGCAATTATAACATAAATGACGGTGTTGCATGTGAATATTACAATTTTAACATAAAGTAAATGTGAAATACAGAAAAAAATGCATCATTACACGTCGACAAATGCAAATTATTTACGTTAGTTTGTACAAAGTTTGTAACAATATGAACAGTTTAATTATTTAAGTTTTTGTTGAAGAAATAGTTATATTTTTATCTGTTTATTTTTATGTTAAGATATATCTTAAGATGTGTGATGCAAAATTAATATATAATAAAACTGCAGATCTATATTATTGACCTCTATTCTTCAACTCTGCATGCATTATCACGGGAATCGAGTGCTTTAAAAAATGTCCTTCTGTGTGGCACGCTGAATCATATTGGTAGATTGGTTTGGCACGCCCACAGTTAAAAGGTTACTGACCTTTGGCATGGATCATTATCTATAATGAAACCTAGCTGAAAATCTAGATAAAATAATTAAGTAAATAACCATTAATAATGGACTTGTGAATATCGCGCTGCAATAATAATCTCTTTGTGGTTCAGCACTATAAGTTTTCTTGGAATTTTTCATGCCCTTATTTCTTAAAAAAGTTAAAAAACCTAAAAAAAATTAATTTTTATCATTATCTAAGTCAGAAAATAATAGAACTATAAAGACTGCAGTAATCCTCGTTCAAAGTGATTGATGCGATAAACTAATGTGACTAACAACACATCGTTTTCAGCCCTATGACGTTAACATATTCCCCAAAATGATAAATGGGGACAAACTCTTTTTTCAAAAACTTGCAAAGTCATCTTTTTCGCCTTTAAACAACAAAAACATCAATGGCTAAGGGTCCCCATAACAATGCAGGCGTTGCAAAAACCATCATTTGTTGTGAAATAATCCTGAGTTCCGAATAATTTGTTTCTGTTCTGTTCGTGAACAAGTGTTATTGGCAGGAAGGACAAATGAGAAAAAGGATGCGTGTTACTTACTTCGGGAATAATAGATTTGTCTCTACTTGGTGATTGGTGAACATTAAGAATGATTGAGACTAATGCTTTCGTCCCTTTACTGAGTGATTTTTTGCACTTGCTTAACACAAGAGGAAAAAGTGCAGGTGTTGAATAAGTTTCATTCTAGTTAATGGGCGTGCGGAGTGACTGAGTCACCTCAATCCTATTTTTTATAATTATTTTTATTGTACACGACAAAAATCATTATTCCAGTGAATAATTTAACTAAGAGAAAAAATACTTCCTTACTTTGAAGGATTTTTTAATTTTCTTTTTTTATAATTTGAGAAAAAATATCTATTAAACTGAACCAAGAAGTTTCAAATGTACGTGACATTAACAAAGACACAAATCACAGGCCCTTTTCGCTAATATTCCAGGAATGTTGTTTGCAAGCAATATTGTCACATTTTGTTTAAGGTATTGTCATTTTATTGTCTTTATAATCGACAAATAGCATATTGACCGTTTTCTTGCATGAGTCCTTTTGACAGGATGAAGTGCATCTTATGGTACACTTATGGTTTCATATTTTTCTCGATGAAGTTCTTGAGGTAGCATTCGAAAATTTTCCTTTCAAGTCAAGCGTTTCATGTTCACCGCTTTTCTGAAATTTATTTTCGCTATCATGACTTGATGACTTAGCGATTATATTGGCGACCATTTTTGGCGAGTTCGTAACCACATGGATTCTTCTGAAAATTAGTGGAGAAATTTACGAAAATCACGATCTATGACGGAATCTGATCTTTCTCGAAAGACCCGTGAGGCGTATAAATAGTGAGTCGCTCACCGAAACTGAGTTAAGGCGGTACCACGCGTATATTTTCGGTGCAATTGTTTGGCCCAACTTTTCACCGAATCTGAGGGGGAAGGGTTACCGTAAACAAAACGACATGTTATGACGTCAGCCACGCTCTTTCTCCACATTGAAACATTACTCGCTGATTTTTCTGCTTCGAAAACGACCATCCAATATTATTTCTTTTATTTCGCTCGCGCTTTTGTTTATGAGGGTGTGACGGGTCTATCCGCGTCAATCTTCCATTAATCCTCTTGGGTAACTTTGGGGCCAGCAATTATTCTATTTCACAGCCTCCTCGGGAAAAACACGAGATAGTGTTATGCTAATGAATTCGACTATATAAAGTCTAGATTTAGTAAGAAAGAGGAAGGAGAAGGAATTGCCAAATTAAATGTAAGTATCGACTACGGATCTCTTCAGCGAGCTTAGCGCGTATTGGATAGTATTTGATATTATTAATCAGCGAAGGAATCAAAAAGATTAGATTTAGTACCGACCTGACGTTAGTAAGGGTTCGTCTCCTTTGTCAATTCTGATAGCTGAGATTACTTAGTAGGGAATATTAGATTTAAAGGTTAGAATTGAATGTTAGATTTGAGTATCAGGATTAATATAGGGATTAGATAATCACTCCAGGGTTTCTACTTGTAATTTGAACTTGTAGTTGCTATTTGTGTGTTGTTAATAAATATTTGTTATTATGGCTTTCGTTGGTGATGATATGTTTCCTTACACACCTAGAGACGCGCCGGGCAATGTGAACCCAGTCCAAGATAGGACTGGGCCACGACAAGGGTAAACAGAAATGGAACATCATTCTGTTCAAAATATTATACGCTGTTAAAATATTGTACACCATTAAAATATTATACGCCATATCTGATGCGTTTGATGCGAAGCTACCACCGTTACCGCCATCTTGTTTATGACGTAGGGCGCCGAAGAACCCCATTGGCTGGAATGTCAAGCAACTTTCATTTAGAACAACTTTCTCAGCTCACTAGCAAAAAGTTGTTCGGAAGCCATCGCTATGGCAACGGAGTAAAAATTGCACGAATTCGACCAAAAATTGCACCAAACGAGTACGTGTGATAAGGCCTTTAGTCTTGTTTTGATCGTTGCCGCGTGGTGTTGATTTGACCGGGAAGAGTCGACTAGTGATTAGTTCGGCTGTTGAGTAGGACGGTAGAGTGCTTGTGAATAATATTAAACATAGACACTGATAATTGTGTCTGAACGCCGTAGAAGGTGTGAAGAACTTTTGATATTGATCTGGGAATTTGAGTGCTGTATGCTGTATTTCAAGGATTGTTTTTCGTAACAAATTTCCATCGCTCTTAAAGAACTAACTGCCTTGCTTTTTGTGACTTATTTGCATAAAATTTCCGAACTCCGATCAACGTAACAATATTATTACTTTTAAATAAATAGAGTATTTAAATACATGAAGAAATCTATATTTTATATGCTCTTTTTCTTTCATTTTTAACGCTATCATTTTTATATCATATGTATAACGCGCCCCCATAAATTTCGTCTTATTTTTTGTTTTAAAAAGGCGCGTTATTCGACGGAATATACGGTACATTTTACAGGGTGCGGCAAAAAAACTCGGACAAATTTATTGCCTCCTAGAATATTTAACGAATTTCCTTTTAATTGCTGTTTTCATGTTTCTTTATCCACCACTTTAATAATAACATATTTTTAAATACATTTCTTAGTTTGTACTTTGATTTATGTGTTTTTGATAATGTCAAGCAAAAGGTCTGCTATTTTAGAGTTGTCTCAGCAAAGGAAACGAAAGCGTGAAGTCGTTCATTTGCTTATTGTACCTCGGCAAACAGTTTTTGATGCAATTTGCCATCTCAAAGAACTTAGCAATAATGGTCGACGTCCAGGAAGTGGGCGAAAACACACTATAAACTCTTCAATGAATCGTAAGACCTTCGAAAAGCGAGTCCAGAGAAATCCCAGGGTTTCCATGAGACAGATTGCTTGAGACATGGGAATAAGTGACAGTTCGGGGAGGTGAATAGCAAAACCGGAGTTTGGACTGAAACCTTACAGGTTGCGAAAAGTTCAGCTTTCACTGAAAAAAACAAACTCGTACGGCTCCGAAAATGCCGAAAACTTTTGAGACGGGCAGTAAGTCAGCGCTGGGAGAGATTCCTTTTCACTGATGAGAAGCTCTTTACGGTTCAACAAGTTCATTTCCCAAAACGATAGAATTTGGTCCATGGACTCTCCAAGCACCTCGGCAATTGTTGAACATCGCCAATATCCGAAGTCAGTCATGGTCTGGGGCGGAATTTGCGCAAGTGGCAAAACACCTTTGGTTTTTGTGGTAGAGGGAGTTAAAATCAATCAAAAAGTATACCACAGGGACATTCTTGAAACTGTTGTACCTCCATGGGCCGAAAAGCATTTCGGAAATGCAAATTAGACGTTTCGACAAGACTCTGCACCAGCTCACAAGGCCAAAAAAAAACAACAGAAGAGTGGTGTAAGGGGAATTTTCCAGACATGATATCATCTGAAGAATGGCCACCCTACTCGCAGGATATCAATCCTATGGATTACAATGTATGGTCCATTATAAATTCCAAGGCCTGCACAAAACTTTGGACTCTCTAAAGCAATCGCTTCTACTGAAACGGGACAGATTAAAGGTAAAAGATTTGAGGACCCTTGCTGAAAATTTCTGCAAGCGTTTGCGCCTCTACATTGCTGCAAACGGCAGTCACTTTGAAACGAATTATATTTATTTATTAGTACCAGTGTACTCTTATTGTTATTTGTTATAATTTGTTAATTTATTATGAAGTAATATAAAAATTTGTTTGTCCGGGTTTTTTTTTTGCAGCACCCTGTGTTCGTTCATTATTAGAGTATCTGTACAGCTATTACTGAAAACAATCTTTTTCATACTTTATTAAAAATTCACAAATATTTGAGATAGCATAGCACTTTATTCTATAACTGGAATTAAATAATTGAAATCTATAGGAATAGTAGAGGGGAAGTGTAGCAGAAGACTTACAAACCTCAGCTTTTCAACATGACTTTTAGAAATGAATAAAAAAGGAATAGCAAAAGATTTAAAAAAATCCTATTAAACACAGTGGGAATTTTTTTGAGAGTTTTTTTTATATCTTTCTATAAGAGGAATACTTTTTATATGATTAATAGTAATTTTAGTTAGAATACGTTTTTTTTTGTGCCTTTAAATATTGTATTTATTTTTTATCTGTTTTAAAAGTTCGCCCTCCCTTTCTTTGAAAAAATCCTCTCTTCTATTATAACACTAATTACTATTCCTAAGGTTATATAAAGTTTAGTTATATAAAGTTTAAGTTTAATTATAACTAAAAAAATCCTATATTACTGTAATAATCTCGTTTTTTTTTTTAAATCTTAAGCTGTGTCAACTTAAAAATGTCGATTTTGTTTTTGGAACAAAATAATATGGAAAGTTTCTAGGAAGAAGTATTTAAAAATTTATTTATTTTCCAAAAAAAAATTTTTTAATTTTTATAAATAATATAGTATAAAAATAACATAAAATAAATAGCCCGATTCTGTGATATTTACATCTTTTTAAAGAGAAGAATATGTTTTAAACTATATAACTTTTGGTGAGTGAGTATTATAACGTCGCACGCACTATTCAGTTACTCGAGGGCTTTTAGCGAAGGTCCTCTTAATTATGAACCATGGTCAAGTGACGAGGATGACACCAGAGCTGGCACCTCCTCTCCGAGTTTCCACACCACACCCAATGGAGGACACTTGAGCTTCGACATATTTACCCCCCCCCCTACATGACGGGTCTTCAGCGAACTAATGACAAGCCGGTCACGTATCCGTTACCTTGACCACTAAGCTAGTATCACCTTTAGGAAGTGTAGTCACATTTGTAACCGAATCAAATATATCTAGTAATCTATTAGTTAACAAAAAAGAAACTAAGAAATGAATAATTATTTCAAAAATAAAAAATTTTCAAGCCCTTGGTACGATAAATAAAGCGAAAATAGCATTACCTTGAAGTTAAGAGAAGAAAAAATATTATAACGAGCAATAAATAAAAGTTGAAATTAAAGGTAATCAAAAGAAATAAAGGTTACAGGTGAGAGACATTTTTTCCCCTTCCCGAAATTTCATTCAAAACTCAATAACTTTTTGATATAAAAAACTAACAGACTAGATTTTCGCCAAATATCGTAGATTCCTCTTGCAATCCTATATGAAGATCACACTTTCCTCAAGAAATCACGCAATATCCTTATCAATAATCCCATGGATTTACTGAAAGTTCTTTTATGATTCATTTTTATGGTATCCTGTCCTCGAGATTAAGACAGACATTTTAACTAATATTAGCTCACTTTCTGGTAAATACTAATAAAAGTAAGATATAAAATCGCTACAAAGAAGTAACAGGTGGAGAAGTTTTGGATAGAGAAGGATCCTGCGTATAACGCGCCATTTTAATATAAAAATAATTTCAAAATTTATGGATACGCAGAGTATAAAATTGATAGCTTTAAAAATTAAAAAAAAGGAGATAGGCATGTAAAAACCATTCTTCTACATATATGGAAATACTGTTTATTTAAAAAAATGACATTCGTTTTGACCTTAGAGTTGTAGTTACAGAAGTATACAATTTTTTAAAGGCATAGCATAATACCTTGAATGAAATCTTGACATCAAGTCATAATAGAATTACACATGTATATTTCAGGTTTCTTCGTAAAAAAGAGGTATACGACGAATATACTTAAAAACTAAAAAATGCAGCTTGAAAGTATACGGAGGAACTTTTTACAAATTGTTCACTCTTTTAGCACATTTTATAGCAATCAATAACCTTGAAATGACCTACAAAAATCTATAAAAAGAAAGAAATATTGAAACAAATTACCTACATTCCCTAAAAAAATTCTTGCAATACGTTTAATTTATAATTTATGACCAAAAAAAAAAGAGGGGGGAAACACGACAGATATCCTCGCACAAAAATATCTAAAAAACGAAAAAGGTATTAAAAAGACTAGCGTTATGATTTCGAATGAATTACCCATAACACCTAAAATACATCATTTTGGTTAAAGCCCCTATTACATAATAAAACTAGACGTTTAACCTTACAATTAGAATTAACGCATATACTTTGAATCGAATATAAATCCAAACTAAAGTTTTACTATCTAAAAGATATTTTTATGAACAAACTTTCTAAGAAGTACAAAACACTCTCCTCAAGAGATGAAACACATTCCAAATCGATAATTTCGATTTGCGATTGCTTTTTTTTTTCTTATCAAAATCATTTACCCCTTTACACAAAAATATCATCTTCCATGAAAAGGGAAAATGTTTGAAACTGTTCTTTGCTCACGAAAACACAAACGTTGAAGAACATGATTCTTGGGTATCACGAAATTCGCTCATAATCCACTTAGAGATAACCTTCCGGAGATGCAGGGAAAATTGAAACATGAATAATAGAGTCTAACTGAAGACGTTTTATGATGGGTTTTATTGCGCTTCTTTTGAGTTTTATTGACAGTAATGGGCCCGACTTTCGGTTGCGGGAAGGGGATAAGTCTCCGTAAGACAAATAGCAGAGAAGGACTCCTGTTGATGACGGATAAATATATTTTCCCCTTTCATTTTTGTTTATATAATCGGGATACTTTATTATTTAAAAGCTTACGGTAAAGTAATAATGAAGGATTCAGTAAATTTGTTTTATGCTTGTTACGAAATTTAATGTTGTATTTTCGTTTATGGTGGTACTCGATAAAATTACGTGAGAATTTTGCAAAAATTGAAAAACTAAATTTACTTAAAACTTTCTTATATTTTGTAGATCTTATAGTGCTATTTTACAATTGATTTTTCAATAAAAATATTAATTAAATTTTATCAAAGTGTAGTTGTTTAATTTTAAAACAAGGTTTATTGTACAAATATTTTCAAGTTAAGTTATCACAAACAAAAATTAACTACACAAAAATTGTGAATTTTGCCAAAAATTGAAAAAAATTTATGCTTTTATTTTTTTAAGCCATTTTATTAGCTTTATAAAAATAAGAAGTTTATTATTTTCCGTTCCCTAGAACAAAAACTACAAAAGCAGATGCCATTACTAAAAGCAAGATAATATATATATATATGTCGTACTTTAAAACGCGTTTTACTCGAAATATGTTTTTTTGAAAATACTCAAACGGGGCCAGCGATTGCTAAAAAAGTTTTGAAAATTTGTCTGAAATTTTTCGTGCATGTTCTGTTTAAGAGTAGAAGTGTTTTAACCTTCAGATTTATCAATCATTGTTTTATTACAAAATTTACAGTCCCTTATGTTAATATAATCAGTTTTTTTAAGGAATTTCATATAACAACTACGATAAAGTGCTCCAGTGTTTGTAAAAATTAAAATATATCTTATCCTGAAAGTCATTTCCAAAATGAATAACACATCAGAAATGAAAAATTGAAAATTTGTTCATAAACTTTTGGCTTAGAATGGGCCACATTTATGTTATTTATTGTAAATTTTGACCCCTTTTTTCCCCATTTTAGTCATATTATAATTTATTTTTCTCTTCTTCATTTTACTATATTTTTCTTTAAATGTACTAAACAAATCTAAAAACCATAAAAGAATCCCCATATCTGCATTTTTTTTTAAAGTTTTCGCTAGTATTTGGATACCTTAAAACTTTCTTACTTTTTGTAGATCTTATTGTGTTATTTTACAACGGATCTTTCAATAAATGTATTACTCAAATTTTATCTTAATTGTTGTTGTTTAATTTTAAAGCATAGGTTTACTATACAAACCTTTTCAAGTTAAGTTGAAATGTTTTACTTCAAAATTATATAAATTGTATTGAACAAGTTCTTACCGGCAATTGTCAGAACTTTTTTCAGTAACTTAGAAGTTTAAGTACAATTATGCATTGGATTGAAAACTTTTTTTGATAAGGAACTTTAGTCCATTTCTTTGAATTTTTTTAAAAGCTTTTATTTAACTTACAATGTATGAATGTATGTAATTTGTTCGGGTGGAATCTTGCAACTCAATTTTGAAGCTGATATCTTCATCTCATTGAGCTGAAATTTTGTATACACGTTTAGTTTGGATGACAATGTATGTTTTGACCATTTATATTCTGATATTGCAATTAATTAAAAATATAATAATTAAAAAAGTTAAACTAGTTTTGGGCGCCAACTTTCATATGTCTGCATTGTTGTAATAATGCTATTGTTACAACAATGACAAAAGTTGGCGTCGAAAATCGGTTTTCAGCCAATCTGGAATTTCATACCGTTGTGCTATTGACTGTATTAATTAACATTGTCTAAAAAATAATTACATTTCTACAACGTAAAAATAATCTAATTTCTACAACGTATGCAATTTTTTTACAAATTTCTATCTATTTTCTTGGATTTAAATTCAAAACAAAAAAAGTAGAGCTATTTTTCAAGTAGATTGGTACATTCTCAACGCTGCCAAGTTAAACTCAGATGGAGCATTGTAGAACTCGAAACTTGTTAAAACTAAGTAAATAAGAGTATTTAAATCTATGAAACTCAGACAAAAAATAATTACAGAATCGGAAAGATCATTTATTTCGTCCTGATACGGTATAATGTTTTTTACAAAATAATAATATTTGTATTTCTTACGATTTTTTTTTTAAATAAGTCAAAATCGATGCGTTTTTATGAAAATAATGTCTATATCGTTGCGCATGGACTTTTTTTTTGTTTAAATGAATCAACATTCCGTACTAAAACAGCTCATGCTTTGCTTTTTTAGAATCAGTCATTTAAAAAATGAAATGCCGAAAACTTTTTTTTACGATTTTATAAAAAATACTCAAAATTTTAACTAAACATTTAATAACTTCGTCATTTATGAAGAATGTCTGATAAAACTTTTTTTCGTGTGTATTACAATATTACCCAAGATCTGTACGAAGATTGAAAAAACTGCTTAAAAATTAGGGATTTAAGAAAAAATTGTGTTTTTCGTCTTTTGCGAGAATTCATTTTGCTAGATTGTTCGAAAATAACCGGCAAACTCCTAGCCACAATGATGCATTGAATGAGATGAACAGACTGAGAAACCTGTCCAGTGATAATTAAAAAGTGAAAAATAAATTTAAAGTAAAAAAACCTTTTTAAAAACAAGCTTTTATTTAAATGCGCTAAAAAGAAAAAATAAATTTTTCTTTAAAATTTTTTTACTATCAGCTTATAACATCAGTACACAATTTATATGATATAAAAGCTTGTCACGAGATTTATCTCTGCAGATAAACAAGTAAATTAAATAACTTGATCTGATTGATTTTAATTTTTTAAAATTTCGAACTATGTGAATAAGAGTACTTTAATCTCGCGACGAGCTTTTATGTCATATAAATTGTGTAATGACGTTATAAGTTGATAGTAAAAAAAAGTTTTAAAGAAAAATTTATTTTATTCTTTTTAGCGAGTTTAAATAAAAGCTTGTTTTTAAAAAGGTTTTTTTACTTTTAATTTTTTATATCTAATTTTATTAATTCTTCTCATTTCTACTTTAAAAAAGTTAAAAATTTTGGTATTTAAATGTAGATTTTTATATTTTTTTAAAATTAATTTTGTTATAAAACCTTGTATTTGGACGTACTTTAAAATTAAGAATTATTTGTTTAATTACTGATTAACATAGGAAATTAAGGATAAACACTTTCGGTTATATTGGCTCCTATCGTTTAACGATATGGTGTATAATAATGAGAAGTTACTTTTTAAATCTCAATGTTTTTTAATGCATTCTAAAGTTAACTCTTATAAAACATTAATTATTGTAGAACATCTAAAATAATTTGAAAATATAAATTAATTTGTTTTTAAGTTTAATTATTTTATTTTAAAAAAAATGTTTTAAATAATAGAAGTCTATGCACAAATTTGAAAATATCAAAATGTTTTAGTTTGTATGTTTTATATAAAATAATTTATCGAAAGTATATGTAAAAATTTAATTATAATTCTGTACAACGGGATAATTCCTTGAATCCTAATATAAATAAACTTATTTTGAAATCAGTTTCATATGAATATATATATATATATATTCGAGGTACTTTTATTTAATAAGATTCGAACATTTTTCTTAGTTTGAACTTCTGAATATTTTTTAAATTTAAAATATCATTAATAAAATTTTCTTCTACATTTTTTTTAAAAACTAAAATAAATTATACTAAATCAATTTTAAGCATAAAAATATATCATTATCAGGTAGAACTTACTAAAAAAAGATGGCATAGCAAATACATTTTCATTTAGTGAATAATATAATATACTTTTTATGATGGTATATATTTATTATTCTAACATTTATTTAAATGATAAACAGATTTGTTTGAAAATTTTTATGCACTTTCACGCTCTGAATCCCAAGTAACAATTTTTAATAATTATGTGACCATAAAAATATTGCGATTTTGTATACTCTTGTTTGAACTGAAATTTCCAAATTAAGATTTATTGGTTTTATATGAGCATGGCTTTCTTGTAACGTCTTCTGGATTGTTCCGTCTGAAATTCTCGTTATATAAGGAAAATGGAGCTGAAGTAGTTGTGTATTTATTGCTTTATATTTATTTCTGCCGAGTGGCAACCTATTGTAATGTTTTGTTTTTAAAAGCACTAATGGACGTCTTTTAAGAGTAGTAATATTATTGTGAAAATCCATAACGGGATGGAGTAGAGTTATTTATAAAAGTATTAGTTGAGTAATAATATGTGTGAGAGTAAAGAATCTTTTAAAAACGTTTACGGTCGTTTTTTTCTTCTAAATTATGCTTGTATTAAGGTATCCAACTACGTTTCCAACCGTGATTTTTAAAAAAAGCATATAAATAAATAATTTCCATGGTATTTAATGTCATTTGGATAATAATATATGTATAAAAAATTTTAAGAATATTATTAGAATAAAAAATTATTGAGATGCTATACTTTGTCAAAAAAAAAGAACTTAGAATTACCTATTTTCAAAATATTTTTCTTTCATGAAAAATTCTTCTATAATAATAATATTTTGCTTATATAAAGCAAAGATTTCTCCAGAGGGACGGAACTAGGATTTTTGAAAAATTCACATTATTTTCAGAGTTACTACCAATTGAAATAATTATCGGTGTTTTTTTCTTAAAATTTATCTACTCTGTTGTATTAAAATAGGGATAAATTCACTTCTAAGTTATATATTTCAAAAATCCTAGTTCAGACTCTGCACAAAGATCTGAGATATATATACGCAAAATATTATTATTACAGAAGTACTGTTCTTTAAAAGAGAATGTTTTGAAAATAGGTAATTCTATGTTCCTTTTTGCCAAAACATATTGTATTTAAATAATATTTTACAGTAACGATATTCTTAAAACAATTTTGTAAATCTATTCTAATCTAAGTGACACTAAATATCATAAAAATTTTCCATTTATAGGCTTTTGTAAAACAATTGTTTCGAACATAGTCGGATACCTTAACTATTCTTTCCAAGAATAATAAAAGTGGAATATCGCGTTTATTTATTCTTCCCTTATTATTTTTATTATTTTTATTGCTGATCTGGCTTTAAATCTAACTAGTGTCAATGTGTGTGTATCCTATTTTTCCTTGTATAATAATATAATAATCTGATCATGAAAAACATTAGCAAAACTAAAGAAAATATAATTTCAAAGGTATATTAAACAAAATGTTTCTGAAATTGCTATAACTGTACATGATCCTATATCCCAGGTATTATGTTGGAAAGTCTTAATTCAGAAAGCTTTTACACTATTAATTAATTACTAATTAATATATTACAGTCCCTTTCGTAAGGCGTAGCAAAAAGTTTTCAGAATATTATTAAACTAAACTTACACTTACCCATAGCCTACTTTCAGCACGTATAAGAAGGTTTCCAAAGGCTCCACAAAAAGGAATTTTTTCCTTACCTAATAAAATAATGCTGCAAACAGCTATTTTAGTAACAACATACGAGCAAAATAAATCTCATTCCTCGAGTTTTAACATCAAGCTAGTCGTGGCAAGATAAATGGGGCTGTTTTTTATTTTTAAATTACTGATGTTATCGTCTTTTTTATTGTTTAACGATAGAAAAGAAAACTCTGGATGAAAAATGTCAATGTCAATGAAGGCGTTGTGGAAACTATTATCTGCTGTTAAGTAATCCAGGGGTTCAAGTAATTTGTTTCTGTTGCAACGCGACTGTTATTGACAGGCGTAGAAGAAGCTGTTTGCTATTGCGATGTTTTGCTAAGTTGCTTCCTTATGGTCCTGATTAAAGAGTGATGTTTTGGTCTTTTGAAATATTTATTTTTTATTAAATGAAAAGTGAAAGTTTACTTAAATAAGATTTACTTTATAGTCATTTATGATTAAAAAAATATATATTTTTTGTTAGATAATTATTTGTAAATTTATAAGCATAGTTAAACCTCAAATTAAAAAAATCAAAAATTGATAAGCTTAAAATATTTCAAAAGGGGGTGTATATTTGTTCTGAATTTTTGTAGAAAACAATAACAATTTTATTAATAAAACAATTTTTAAATAATTAATAAATTTGTGACGGGTGCTTACGCGTTTCACTAACCTTCTCTCACATCTTTAAAGATTTTATTTATATCAACCAATCTTCCGAGAGCCAAAAGTGTGACTTATGCAAACAAGATAGTTTCGGATTTGGCGAGTTCGAAAAAGATATGAAAGGGAGAAATGAAATGAAGAGAAAGAGAATGATTAAGAGGTTGATTAAGAAGGTGATTCTGAGAGATTAGTTTATCTAGTGGAAATATATTCGTCGGGAGAAGACGATTGAAAAGTGTTCATTAATTCGGTTCGGGACGGAACTGAAAGATATCTAAGATTGAAGCCGCTCCTTAAAGCAATCCAGAATTAGAGAAACCTGCCTTAAGAAAAAGGTATCAGGTCAGTTATTTTCATAAATTAGATATAAATGCGTAATTTGATTGTATACGTTATTCTCCGTGGTTTCAGTTAGTATTCCGTCGTTCATAATCAGATTCTTCTCGCACTCCACTGTAATTTGTTTTGTTCTTATAGTTTGAATAATATTTGTGTATTTCTCAATTAAGAAAGATAAATAAATAAGATTGATTTATTAATTTAGTTGTAATTAATTATGGATCCAACATATTCGGATTTAGATAATATGCGAAGGGGAGTTAATAACCTTAGGGGTAGCGAATGGCTACGACAAATTGTTAGGCATAAATTAGTTTTTTTACTATCACAATTACTAATTATTTGCTTATATATATATATATATATATATATATATATATATATTTTAAAGTAGCACTTGATGAATTCATCATTCGCTGGAGTGAAAACACTCTGCGTAAACACATATGGAGTAACAGCAAATTAAACAAAAATATAAACAATAAAACAAAGGTTAAAAAACAGAAGCATAACCACAATCAGAAAGTTAGTCAGATTGTAGAGATTATAACTGCTCTCTGGTTCTCCAGTATTTATCATAGATGTTAACAGAGACACACACACACACACAGCAGGGCAAATTTCAACGTGCTCAGCATTCATTAAGGAATTCCTTCAGCACGAAACGCAGTTTGGAGAAAAAGGACCTTTAGCAGTGACGTAACGCACACCCCCGCATTGTAGGAGGGCCCAGGGAACCTAGGGGGCCGAAACTTAAGTGACACTAAGTACATATGTGGGCTTGGGGCTAAAAACCTGAGTTTGCAGGGAGTCCCTAATATTCTCCATTACGCCACTGACGTTTAGTCTATACAGGTGACCCGCAAGGCAGTCGTGCCCGGTTTCCTGCCTGAAGGCAGCAACTCCATGCCGTCTCGGGTGATCTGAGCGTCTTTCTCCAAGACTTATCTCTCTCACAAATTTGTTCATACAAAAAAAACTTCATAAAATGTTTTACCTATTTTTAATAAATCTGCTTATAAAAGAGTATGAGATTCCTCTCTGAAAGCACTGAATAACACCAGTGATCTTAAAATGTTTTAATATAACACAATAAAAATTCATGGAAATCGCATTTCTTCAAATCTTTACATTAACAAATTAAATATGGAATCGGAATTATTCCCTTTATATTCAATGTATTAAGCAACTGTAAAATTTAACGCGAAATGCAAAAGAAATTGTTGCAGCTTTATTTAGGTCTGTATATACGAGGTGTGAGGGGGGAAAAATCGAGACTGATCCAATAAATCATTGTACTTGCAGAATCAGTTATCCGTGATAGTATCACTTTCAAAACAGTTCCCTCCAGTATTCAAACATTTCTGCATTCGGTGCTGCCCCTTCCGGTAACAGTTCTGGAAAAAGATTTTTGGAAGTCTTTTTAGGAGATTTTCCGTTTTAGCCTGAGGTAAATTGGGTTCCCTTTCAGCAAGACTTAACTGTAGAATTTTTTTTTAAAAAGTCGCATTTGGCCAAACCAGGTGAATAAGGAGGACACCTCATCACAGTAATGTTTTTTAGTCAGAAACTGCTTGACAGACAGGGCCGTATGAGCGGATGTGTTGTCTTGATGCAACAGGTATTCATCATTCCACAGCTGCCGTAGTTTTTACCAAATCTTTTCACAAAGTCTTTTAACTATTTCAATGTAGTAGTGTTGATTAACAGTTTGACCACAGATGAGATTGGGAACCCCCTCTTTTGACGAATTTTGGCTATGTTTTGGTGTGTAATCGCTGACCTTAGGCGCCCAGCAGGTTCATCTTCCATACTGGCCCTTCCCCCTGAAACTATAATAATATGTTAAAAATAAAATGTTAAAAAGCTATCTTATAACACTAAAACACATGTGCACTAGACAGCGTTTCATTTCCATGAGCCTCAGTTAGCCTTTTAAATATTTTCGTGGCTGATTTCTTTACAAGAAACTGAATGTTGATTCGACAATTTTCCGGAAGAATGCATTTGCTCGTGTTCACTCAATGACGCAGTACAACAAACTGGCCTGATCGATGAAGACGAAACTGGTCATATGGATAGAAAAGGTGTGTTAGACGACGTCACTAAAGTACTTGTTACCAACTACACTCTTTTTTTTCAACCTACTCACTTAGTCTCGTTTTTTTTGTGTCACATCTTGCATATTCTGTAAAGAAATGTTGTGTTGCATGAGTGAAGCGCATAAAGCGAAGAAGGACCAGTGGTGGTTAAGAGAAAATGTGACGGATTTCATAGAAAACAAAGATTGACCCCTTCCAGTCATCTAAATTTAAATACAGTGGACTATAATTTTTGGTCAGTATTAAACGCAAAATTATGATGTAACCGATATCCCAATTTTAACTTACTTAAACGTCATATTAGGAAAAAACCAATGCAAATTCTCATAGAAATAGTGTATGCCTCGATAGAAAATAGGTCCAATGCAGCTGTCCTCAACCCTGAACCGAGAACCGGCACCTGTTCTTGGATCAAATGGTACTAGGTCACCCAAGGAACATTAAACTATTTTTGTTTTATTTACTGTGATGTTTTTTTCTAGGGTCTGTGCGAATTTACATGGAAATCACTTTTTACTCCATATTAAATCCCTTTATACTCATTTTTTTTGGTGCAACGGAATTTTACGCTGAAGCTATATTTATATAAATACAATTTAATTAAAATTATTAAATCAAAACAATCTAAAATATAAACAATCAACCCCTTTTCTGTGGGCGGAAGCAAAACTATCAAACATTGACAGGTTTTCGGCGATAGAGTTCGGAAGCTCTGGTCTAAGCTACTTAAAGCCCCTGTGAAGTCAAGTCGCAATTTTAGCTTTTAATTTTAACTTTAATTTCTTTAATTCTGTTATTCACCTAACAATCATGACAAGCTATATCAGTAAAGTTCAACAATATCCTTAAATATAAGGGTCTAAGACCTCATCAAAGATCAAGTGCCCTGATGACCATTCTACAGTACTTTGAATGAAAGGTGCAGTACTTTAAATTTAAAGATAAAATAAAACTTTAGGAAGTTTTAGTTTTAAATTTTGTAGTATTTTTATTTTTCTTCATAATTGCCTCAGAACTTATGGGATGGCTAGGTATATTACTTTATCTTTGAGTTTATGGATATTTATGTATTATTTGTATTGAATACAATTTAAATATTTAAAGCATTTTTTTTCTGAAAACCGATATTCCGTCTGTTGTAATTTTAGATCGCTTTCTTAAATATTACGTTTCGATTATTATTTTCTCAGTGTCGGCTCGGTGGCTTAGAGTTAGCGTGCCCGCCTCGTAAGCCCAAGGTCTCGGGTTCGATCCCGGTTGGAGTCGATTGATTTTCTGGATGCAAAAATCATATGATCATGTGGCATGTAAGCGATCGCTCTGTATCAGTTTGATCTGGTACTCTCGGCAAAATTAAATCAATAATATTAATTCATACGTCAAAAGTTTCACAGCCAGAGCGGCTACTAGATGGTGCCACTGATAACATGGCTCTCCCACTTGGGAATTTGCCGTGTCTGCAAAATCTTTTGTGCCAAAACGCAGCCCATTTGGAAAAAAAATTAATTTCTTTTTTAAAAAATCTCCATTATAGCAGAAATATTAAGATTTTGAAATAAATTTGGTCACATACATTTACATCCCAATTCTTTTTTTAATCATTCGTTATTTAAGTTCACACATTGAAAGCGACAGGTTTTGTGTGCAATTTTGAATCAACTTTTGAAACTACTGAAGAATATGAATAAATAGTAAATACATTTACATAAATTTTTTTCTTTTTAATCAATTGCTACAAGTTAAACTTTATTTTTTTTCCTCGCTGAGATGAAGATTTTTCAATAAAAATATTACAACACAATATTTTAGATGATTCAGTACTCACAATTGGTAACACTACAACTAGGACAATCCTTTATTCATTTTATTGTAATGCAAATTTAAAGCACTTTTAGTTTTAATTAGACAACACTAATATTTTTGAGAAATTTTTGAAAGCATCAGAAAAATTTTCTTTTCAAACTATTCACCAAGATTTATGACAATCCATGAATTAATTTGCTCATTCGACAAAAGCATTTGCATATAAATTGATTTAAATTTATGTATGCAGAATGAATGAATTACATTAACTTTATTTTAAAAAAAACTTCATTTTAAAAAAAAAATATTTTTTTCCTCTGAATAAATTATTCTGAAAACTCATAGAAAAATCTACCATCAGCTGTAATTTATGCATAAGTTAATTTATTATTTTGAAGCTTTTTCAGTTCCTACTATTAGTTCAGACTCCCCCTATATATATATATGTATATATCGTGTTCAAGTTTTCAATTTTTAATAAAATACTTTTATTCATTCACTCAAGTTCAAATACATTTTTAGCGCGTTTTTCACGTAGTGGAACAAAAGCGATATTTGGACGCAAATTTCGTCTTCGTTCCATATTTTGTCGTACCTTTTTCTCAGCCAATAAGCAACCAATTGACCTCGGGTTTTCGCCATTGGATCGCATTTGTGCCCTAGATGAGCCAAATCATATTTAAATTTTCCCATAGTTTTCCCGAATTTTTCTGCAAATTTTCCTGAATTTCGCTAGTTTATAACAAATTATTCTCAAATTTTACCTAGTAAATTTATTGTTTGCAAAAAAGTTCATTAGTTCAATTATTGTAAAATACAACATGTGAAAAACGCGCTAAAATTACTTGGCCATGCCAATGACTGATATCTTGTTTTTAACTATACGTGCATGGTTGACGACATTTTTTAGCTTTATCTCCAAATTTAAAATGTCACCAACAATATTTCTGATCGTTAGAAATTCGAACTTCCCTTCGCCCGCAGGAAAGGGATCTATTTCGCATTTCTAACTTTGATAGCCTTTGTTCCATTGCCGTTAAGCATTTTTCTATAATTTGAAAATTCCGAGATTCATTATTAAATAAAACCTAAGTCACAGCATATCATTCTTAGATATTTTAAAAATGCTGTCAGGCGTTTTATGGTATCCGAGTGGTTGCGACAACTTTTTTTTAAAAAAAAGGAGATAAGGATATTTTTTTGTTGTTGTTATTTTTAGATTGTTTGAGTGCATTTTAAGAAAAATGTGCTAAAATTAAGAAGAGAAAAAGAAATTATTATTACTAAAATGGGGAAAAAATAGGTAAAAATTGACAACAAAATAGCATAAACGCGGCCCATTCTGCACCAAAGTTTTATGAACAAATTTTCAATTTTTCCTTTCTCTAATATGTTGCTATATTATTCATTTTTAAATGACCTTCAGGATTAGAGATGTTTTCCTTTACAAAAACTAGAGCACTTTATCTCGGTTACTGTATGAAAATGCTTAAAAAGACAGTGATTATATTCACATAGGGGATTGTAAATTTTGTAATAAAACAGTGATTGATAAATCTGAAGGTTGAAACAATTCTACTATTATACAGAACTTACATAAAAAATGTCACAGTTAATTATGTTCAAAACTTTTTTAGCAATCGCTGACCCCGTTTGATTATTTTCAAAAAATCAAATTTCGAGTAAAACGCGTATTAAAGTATGACATCTTGCTTAAAGTATAATGGGCATCTGATTTTACTAAAACACTTGCAGTTTTTGTTCTAGTAAACGGAAAATGATAAACTTCGTATTTTTATAAAGCTAATAAGATGGCCCATAAAATAAAATCATAAAAAAAATTGTCAACCTTTAGCAAAATTCACAGTTTTAGGGTAGTCCGATACCTTAACTAAAGATTGAATCCCGTCGTGTCTGAGTAGTAAAATTTGTTGAATTTGTAAAGGTATAAACGCTGTAACCACAAGTTTTTCAAAACCTCAGATGAAAATTTATTGCCGGCACAATTTTGCATTTCGTAAAGTAGTTTTGAGAGTTTTTTTTTCTCCTAACTCAATACCCGATAGCAATTGTTTTATACGCACTGATTTAGAAGCAATATATATTTTGAGCAATTAATCTAGTTTTAATATTATCGTATGCATCTTCTTCAGGCTCATTAAGCACAATTTCAGACACGCAAGTTAAATCATCGGTACTCAAAGCTGAAACGACATAATAGAATTTAGTAGAATCGACTGTAATATTTGGTAATTTAAATTATTCTTCAAGCTAAGCAAACCATAACTCTGGTTGGTCATTCCAAAATGAAGGAGTTTTTATCCCTACGGTGGAACTTTCCGTGTTTGAATGGTCATTCAACATTGAATTTCCGTTATTTCACTTTAAGTTATCAGTAGACATTATACAAGTAATATAAAGCAAGAATCAGAAGAAAAACCTGCATAAATTATAAATATAACAACCTCGAATGCTTCTAAATAACCTCTAAAATCTTAAGTTTCAATAAACAATGATACCTCAAAGTTTAACAATTTAATATATTGAGATTAATTTGTCTAAAACTAATGTTCGGCATCTTGACCAAATCGAAACGTAACGACATAAAATGCAAACTTACCCGGTCCTAACGTGTAGCGAGTCTGGGTCGAAGTAGTGTTCGAAACCAAGGTCACCACATGCAGACTCAAAAAAAAAAAAACTCTAATGCTTAGACACATAAATACGCACTCCTTAAAACACAACGTTTCTTAGACGCAAACACAACCAGCAACAAGTAAGTGAGTAAATTAATTTATTTACAAAATTCAAAGTATGTATGCATGAAGATCTTCGTATCTTCACTCCGCTTCACAAGTGGCGAGGGACATCACAGAGCCGCCACAGATGATATTTGATGTTAAAACAATTTTTTCATATATAATCCATGAATTAAATTAAAAAATGAGTAAATAGTTACAAACAAATTTAATAGTCTAACACCATATGTAAAAAAGGAAATCGCTCGTTGTGTGAGTGTTCCTGTAACGCAATGGATAGCGCATTGGACTTCTAATCCGAAGGGCGTGGGTTCGAATCCTACCTGGGCTGGCTTAATGTCTGAGACTGTTGTTTTTACTTTACTATTTTATTGGAGAAAAAAAACTTAATTCATGATTAAATAGTAACAAACAAAAATGTAATAGTCCAACACCATATATAGAAAGGAAAAATGTAAAATCGCTTTCTATTTTGCCATTTAATATTGAGACTCTGCCATATGTACATACATATTTATATTAGTTGTAATTATTTAATAAAAGTAGCTGAAATAAATTTTTTCTGTGTTGACGTAACTAGAAATTGACATATTTTTTTTACATTTCTTGTGTTTTGGTTATATGTCCAAAGCAAGCAGCATTAAATTGTTCGTGTATTTTCATTACTGGAAATTTTAAAAGGCTTATTTGATTATTTACTTAATGCTTAATTTTTCTAAGGTTTATTTGTTTCTCCTAAAGCTATTCACACGTATAATTCTTACAAAGAAATACAGAATAAAATGACCGCTCAGAAGTAACTACAAAATTTTATTTCAAAAGCTTGTCTTTTAAATAAAGGGACAATATATATCATTAAAAAATGCATATTGTCTATTTTAGAATTCTTGAAAGTAGTGAGATTGAATAGTTCATTTTTACATCGCAGGATGCGACATTTGTTTTGAACAACAAAAGCAAGGTGCTAATAAGGTAAGAAGCAATGCAAATTTTGATGATGGAAATGATTAAAAATGAAATTTTTGAAATTATATTCCTAAACAAACGATTCTTGGATTTTCTTCTTACATACTTATCTATAAAAAAATAAAAGCAATATATTTCATTTTAATAATAAAATTAATTGTTGTTGTTGTCGTGTCCTTCCCGCAGGGAAGGAATGAAATTTACCATTGCCTGTGAGACAGGTTGGACTTCTTAACGATAGATGGCAACACCACCAATCTCCAATTCCACAATGTTGGCATGGAACTGAAGGGGAGGGAAATATTCTCTAGCCCCCTGCACTCGTGGTTTCTGCTGCGACCGCCCACAAGACTTTCGGACCCACTGATTTAATGAGCACATGCTCCGTCTATACTCGGTGGTATTTAGTGGCATCGAACCCAGGCCCTCCAGTCTGGGCTCTAACCACTAGGCTATCCCCGGTCTAGTGGTTAAAAAAATTAATTATATTTTAGTAATATATACATCTTACTCATCACTATATTTTTTCTAAGTGGTTATCAAATTAGTGTTGAATCAGAAGCCTTTTTTTTAAAAAAGACTTTTATCCTTTTTTTTTCTGAAACCTGCATGAAACTTTTATCAATCTAATTATAATTTTTTTAAAATTGCACACGTCATGCCCCAAATGTAGCATTTTACAAAATTATCATAAAATAATAGTAATAATAAAAGTAATAAATAAATAAAATTAACGAAGAAAGGTAACTCAAATCTCCTCCCACGCAAAATCTAGTTAAACTCTTTCCTATAATACTATGGATTTGCGTAGATTTCTTTTACGACTCAATTTCACGGAAACACGTCGACGAGATTAAGGAGAGATTACAGTAACTCCGTTCTTTCCTTTTCTGTCAGGAAGGAATATCTTGAAAGGTCGATTCGAAAATAAATAAAAGGAAGTAACAAACGAAAATGCTCGGTGAAAGAGTTAACACTTTCGATCTTTAGTGTATTATACAGTGTTTTCTTTCCTTTTAATTCAGAGATTCGTTCATCTCATTTCATCGTGTGACCACGGAAGCCTAGCGCAGTTCCCCTCAACCTTTTTAACCCCCACGGACCGGTCAATGTTTGATAATTTTACCGCAGCCCATTGAGGGTGGGACGTTGATTGTTTGTCTTTTAGATATTCTGATATGCTTTCACATGATAAATTGCAGTTACTGCAAAAAATGAATATTTAGTGATTTAACCCTTATTTACTTCTGTTTTTTTTTTTTTTATACAATACTTTTTTTTGAAACACTGCATTGAAAATTAAGGGTTATAAAGAAGCAAAATACTCAACTTTGGGAAATTTAATCCACTGGAGCTAATTAATTTATTAAAGTTATTCAATTGTAAAATTAATTATATACACTGTTCACTTAAAATAAATAGTCAAATCGTTTTCTAAGGTCTTCAATAACATACAGAAAAAAAATAAGATACTACTTTTTTGGAACAAAAATGTCAATCTTCTCAATCTGATGAAAATGTCAGGTTAAATTCTAACTTCTGCTATAAAACTATTCACCTTCCCCATTAAAATACTCATCATAAAACCTTTGCTGCCATATATTTTGGAAGAGTGGATGTAAAAGAATATTTTTGCTGAGTATCGTCAGAGTATTCGTAAAAATGGTTATTCTATGTAATTTTTAAGTGAGTGGTACTTATAAGCACCGTCGGTAGATAAAAGGTTAACATGAAATAAAGAATGATTTAACATGAAATATAAAGTGATTTAACATAAAATATAAAGTGATTTAACATTAAAAATTAAATGATTTAACGCATAGGTTCCCAGCCTTTTTTGAACTGGTGCCCCCTTTTCCAGTACATATTTCAATACCCCCCCCCTATTCTAGTGAATATTTCGATACCGCCCCCTCCCACTCTAGAGAAATAAGAGTGTAGATAATACATAGTGAAAACAAGAGTTAAGTTTTAAAAAAATATTCTATTACTAAAGGAATATATTTTTTAATTTCATTTGTTTTTCTAAAGCCCCAATTTTTTTTACTTGCGAATCTGAAATATCTGTTGCCACAAATATATTTATATGTGTAATATTATATATTTTAGTCATAGGTAGGATATTGTTGGAATTGAAACGCTACTGAATTTCTTCATTTAAAAGTGTGGAATAAAAGTTTTAGCTTACCTGTTATAAAGACAGGCAGGGGTTCTGATGATACGAAGTAATTCATAATAAACTATTGCTTTCAAAATAAATATAAATTTACAGTTCTAGCCTTTAAAGGATCACGTGAATTCCTGGTTAACATATATAATTATGTTTCTTGGATAATATACGTAATGAAATGCAGTGGACGAAACATGTTTCCTACTGCTCACAGATAAAGGGAACATGTGCACTAAAGAAATTAAAATGCACTATATCATTCAATTTAATGTAGATCTGAATGTAAATCTTTAAGTTTTTCATCCACTTTCCGAACTTCCGAACTATGTGAATTTTCGTACATGTGATGCACACACACAAATGATTTAAATGCATACAATCAACGTAAGGGAAACAGTATTAAAGTTTACTTTTGTTGGTACATAATTAGCGTGTTTTTTAGTTAATCTGCCAATGCCCCTCCTTGCCATCTCATCGCCTTCTAACTTTCTCTGGGTCTTTTACTGCCCCCCAAAAAGCCTCAAATGCCCACAAGGCGGCGTTATCGCCCACGCTGAGAACCTATGATTTAACGTGAAATACACTGATGTTTGAAAAAATGCAACACCATGAAGGAATCGTAATTAAATGAACTTTGCAGCAAATATCAGTTATAGGATGTTACGTAAAAAGTAAAGTTTCAGAGCCACCGCATATGCTTGGCGTGCGCAGCGTCCTCTGAACTGATGCTGAAAGCGTATAAATAAAGGGCTGTAGCGGGAAGTTGAAAGTAGTTAATGATTATTTGTTAGTGACGAACGTTTAGTGAGACCTTAAGTATGCCTCCATGACGAAATAAGTAGGAATCACAACAACTTACGGAGTTTGAACGGGGGAGGATTATCGGGCTTCGAGAGGGAGGATTTTCTTATCGCGCAATAGGAGCTCTTGTGCAGCGGAACAGTTCCCAAGTGATACGAATTTGGAAACAGTGGACCGACGAGCACCGAACAACTCGAAAAACTGGCAGTCTACGACAAAAGGTGACGTCAGCGCGTAACGATCGACACGGGGAATGACCGTACAGCTTCCTCCAGGCAGTTGGCAACACGTTGGTCTACTGCTACAGGTGTACTAATGTCGGCTTCGTCAATTCGTCGACGTCTGCTGCACCATGGATTACCTTTATACAGGATCCCTCTCATGGTGAACCATCCACTGCTGCGTCTGCAATGGACTCATGAGCACAGAGCCTGGCAAACTGATTGGCACCAAGTTGTCTTTTCAGAAGTTTGGCTAGTATCACAACTAGTTCTAACCCCTCGAAGTAGTCCGGAGCATCCTAAATTTATAAAATTCTACCATCCATTTTTTTAAAAATCATATTTTTATAAAGAAATAATATACGATTTCTTCTTTTCTAGGATGCACTGAAAAAATTTAAAGAAAAGAACATCTTCTAAGATACAATCGTGAAATCCTTTTTTATGGTAAGTAAACTATTCTATAATTTTTTTTAAAAAATGGCTTTAATGATATGGATCGGTAACACTTTCAATATTTTTTGCAAGAGGTCAGGATTAAATTAATTTTTAAGTAAAAAGGTTAACTTAAATCAGCTACATTGTAAAAAGTTTTAATAAATGTGTAATGTAAATAATGACCTTTTGCTGTAAACAATTCGTTCTTCTCATCTTGGATACTAAACTACGCTGTTTACGAATAAAACTTCATGAAATTTTCCTTCCAACTATTTCTCAATTTGGAAAAGTTACCTCATTTCATAGAAATAATGTATTAATTCGAATTTCCTGTGTATTTCCATCTCAATCTGTCTTTTTTCGGAGGAGAGAAATTGGGGTACGAGAAGCTAACTGAATTAAAAAAGTCTTTATTTTGAGTTTCGAAATTGTTCTGAACCTTCAATCTTCTTGATTTTGCCTGTGCTTTTGTATCAAAAACCTATCACATTAGCTTAAATATTTTGTGAGTTGGCTTACTTTCATCATGAATTTTGTGACAAAATATATATTTACTTTTAATTTATATGAAATTATTTGCTCAGATTACAGACAGATTGAATTTCTCTTTGACTGGGATTTGAATGGTAAGGATATTATAAAAGAAAGAAACTTTTTCGAATTTAAATCAAGGAATTTCAAAATATTTTCAATCGCAATATTTCTATCTAAAATTTACATTTGTCTCTAAAAAATGAGTTCTTACATCTATTTACACCATTCCCCATTCCAAACTGATTGATTTTATAAATTTCTTGCATCCTTATTTTTATAAATTGTTCCTGCTCTCTTACATTTTCTCTTGCATTGTCTTCTTCCCTAATTCTGTCCTTATCATTGACGTTTTAACCAAATAATGTAAAAAACAATTAAATAAAAGAAAAAATACAGAAATATAAATTACACTTCATTCTAGAAGAGAATATTCGAATTAAAAAAATAGTAAAATGTGTTAAAAATGTTTTTACAACATTGCAATACAAGACAAGTATAATTTATAAGGATTTTAAATTGTTGCCACAAAGGGCAACAATTAAAGTAGGAAAAAACACTTACAATTAAAATTTACAATTAAAGTAGGAAAATATATTCAGCTCCAAAATATATTTAAAAATGAAAAAAAATCGTGAAAAATGTAGTTTTTTTAATTAAATGTTTGAATATTAGTCGAAAATTTCTAAATCACCAAAATATATTTCTTTAGTTCCCTCCATGTTAATAGGAATACAACGGCTAATACTCCGGCAGACGTCATTTTCTGAGATGTACTGAAATAAAAGCTATATCAAAAGAAAAAAAAATCATGAACAAAATTTCCAAGAAATATAAATTATCCGCCTAAACTTATGGAATGTGCATTCCAAATCAATAATTCCGATTTCAAATTACCTTTTTCTTTTCAAAAAAAATCATTTAACCCTTTATACAAAAATATCGTCTTCCTCCACGAAAAGGGAAAATGTTTGAAACTCTTCTTTGCTCACGAAACCCAACCGTTGAAGAACCTGATTCTCCGGTATCACGAAATTCGCTCATAATCCACTTAGAGATAACCTTCCGGAGATGCAGGGAAAATTGAAACATGAATAATAGAGTCTAACTGAAGACTTTTATGATGGGTTTTATTGCGCTTCTCTTTTCAGTTTTATCGACAATAACCTTCGGTTGCGGGAAGTAGCTAAGTTTCTGTGAGACAAATAGTGAAAAAGGACTCCTGTTGATGATGGATAAATATTTTTTCCCGTTCATTTTTGTTTATACTAAGAAGATACGTTATTCGTAAAATGTAGTTTTGTTGTAAGGAAATAATAGAAGATTAACTGATTTTTTTTACGCTTGTTACTGTTTTAATACTTCATTACACAACAGTTTTAAGGGTATAGAAATGCAAAAAATTATTCAAAATTACATTTTGTTGAAGGCAGAATGTAGTTAAATGGATCCTACAAAAATCTATTACTTACGTTTTATAACAAACGGAACTGTTTAGCTTTAAAATATGATCTAATTACGAAAAAGCTTTATAAATTAAGTTGAAATGTTATTACTCTTAGGGATTGAAAATTAGAATGAAATAAATTATAGTTCAAAAAAATTAAAAACTCATTTTGCTCACATATGTTACTGAATATTTTTAATTTCTTGTATTATGTACATAGCTTATATACTTTTATTCTTTCAAACACTTTTTCCAATATAAAATGTCTTAAAAATATGTACTCTGATATAAAATACAAAGAAAATGGTTTAAAACTACTTACAAACTATGAAGACAGGAATATAACATTATTCTTTTTTGAAAAAAAGCTACACTAGAAATTTTGCTCATGTATATTACTGAATGTTTTTAATTTCTTGCATTATGTACGTTACCGGCAAAGTATAGAATGCCTAAAACTTGCTGGTAATGAGTGAAATTATTCATATTTCACACATTGCCTAGGCATTCCATAGAATGCCTAATGAGAAACTGGCAAACTATGAAATACGTCTCCAATTCATTCGAAAATTACGTGGCAAGACACAAGACTTTTAACGCGCGCCTCAGGCTCAGAATTCGTCAGTTGCACATTGCGGTTTGTTCGTAAGAGTCAAAATACTCAATTTTACTTCAACTTGTTCAACAAAAAATGGGTTTTTTCCTGTGCTGCATGAAAATGGAGAAGCAAGCTGTAGTGTTAGCGAAGGAGTCATAGTCTATATTAGAGGTTGGCAACTTACGGCACCCGTGCCATATGTGGCACGTGGTACAAATCTCAGTGGCACTTTGCACTAATCAGCAAATTTGTCAATTTTTGAATTTTTTCAAAATTGCGCTACTGTGGGTTACGCTGAATCATATTGGTAGATTGGTTTGACATGCCACAGCTAAAAGTCTTTTGACCCCTGATCTATAGACTTGAAACAACTATTCGACGACTAGCTGCCCAAAATTCGAGTTAATGCTGCAAAAAAAAATCTTAAGTAAAAAATTATTTACTAGAATATAATAAGGATATAGGAAGTGCCAAAATAACTACTAAGAAGGAACCTAGGGACTATTGGTTGCTGAATATCTATGATGTAATGTTTGTGGGGGGGGGAAGGTAAACTCATTTAACCTGTTAAAGTAAAGCGTCAGTACAATACAGCATTGGTCCCCATCCCCCAGTCCGTGAATCAAATGGTATCGGGTCACTCAATGAGCATTAAATTATTTTCATTGTATTTACTGAGATGTATTTCTCTCGTGTTTGTGCGACTTTCGATGGAATAACTTCACATTTCATGTAAAATCACTTTATATTCATTGTTGGTGCAATAGGATGGTTTCTATCAACTTGGAACTTCTGAAGTAATATTAACAAGTATATGCCAAATCACAATTTACTTTGTGCCCTAAGAGCTTGCTTAGAATAAAGATATTCCTGACCATGAAATTCCTCTCCTGTCAGTCACAATTGTCTAGTCCAATGGAAGTGGCCAAGGATTTGTCAAATGTATGTGTAAAACAAAGTACCAAAATAATAATTGTCATTGAGTGAAAAATGTAATGAAATAAAATTCAAATTGTTACTCAAGCCTACCATATTTCAACAAGTAGGTTAATTTTAATTTCTTGTTGTATTTTTTATATAAAAATTTGCTTTCCTTCATAAGAAGGACATAAATTTTGTTTGGTCAACTTACATTTTCCCTTACGAATCTTTTTTTTTTCTAATGGGGCTGCGTAATGGTATTTTTTACCTTTTCAGACCTAGTTCATTTCCCAGGAGCTGATGCCACTTTTTTTTAGTGTGGCACCATATAAGCGACATCAATTGCCGCAAGTAAATTTGAGGCTCAGTTTCCTTCCCAGATGGAGGCACCTGAGCTCTGACGATGCGAAATTGAACTTGGGAATTTAATTTTGCCGAGAGAACCCAAGCCAACTGGGCACTTCAAGGCATATTTTACATGCCGCATAATCATACGACATGGCCGCTGTCTATTTTCTGCATCATGAAAATCCACCGACTTGAGCCGGAGTCGCACCCGCAAACTTGGGTGCAGAAGGCCAGCGACAAACCAACTACGCCACCCAGTCGGCTCCTTTACGAATTTGAATACATTTTTAATGGCCCTCTCATTATTTTGTTGGAATAAAGTTTCTTCAAAAACCATATAATTATTACGTAACTATGTTTCTTTAGTGCAAGAATCGGAATTTTTCTTTCTGTATCAATCATACAGCTTAACTACGGATATTCCAGCGAACAAATACTTTCAACGCATTTTTTAGCAAAAAAAAATATTAAAAAAATAATGTGATAAACATACTCATCCTTTAGCTCATAACATGAGCAGAATCCTGGCAAGATAAATGGGAACTTGGCTTTTTTAAAGCCCCAGATGTTGACATCTTTTTCATCGTTTAACGATAGGAAAGAAACCCCTGCATGAAAAATGGTCCCAATGTCAATGAAGGCGTTGTAGGAACTATTATCTCTTGTTAAGTAATCCAGGGGGCCATGTAATTTATTTCTGTTGCGACGCAACTGTTATTGACAGGCGTAGGAGTAGAAGCTGTTCCCTATTGCGAAAATTTTAAAAAGTGTCGTTGTTTTTTAAAGTAAATAACAAATAAATAAATACTGAGTCTTTTATTTTGTATGTAGAATTATTTCTTTTTTTATTGAATGAAATTGAATATTTTGGGTTGTTGAACACGTTTTCCTTTATAATAAAGCATAAATGAAAAGAAATCTAGTTTTGGTAAGTTATTTTTAAATTTTTATTTAAATTAAATTTGAAAATAAAGGGGAGATATATAGAATCATCGTTCTGTTTATAGGAATTTTTTTATCTGGATTATTGAAGAAAACTGTGTAGTTTTAATAAGATAAATCGCATGAATTATTAGGCTTATATCGTATCAAAAAAATATGAAGAACATGGAAGATATTTTTTCAATACCTTGTAACAACTCTGCTCGAGCAGAGGTTATTGATGTTTGGCGGTTCGAGAAAAGATCAGCCATAACAATTCAAATTCAAATTTATTATTTTTAGCGCGTTTTTCACGTAGTGTAAAAAAAGCGCTATTAAGACGCAAATTTCGTCTTCGTCTTCGTCCTCGTCATCGTTCCATATTTTGCCGTACCTTTTTCTCAGCCAATAAGCAACCGATTAACCTCGGGTTTTCGGCATTTGGTCGCATTTGTGCCCTAGAAGAGCTGAATCATATTTAAATTCAATAATTTTTAAATTTTTTAAAAAAATTTAATTTTTTAAATTTTTTTAAGTGTAATACTACTTTCTGTTAGAAAAAAGTTCATTAGTTGCATTTTTGTAAAATACAACATGTGAAAAACGCGCTAAAATTACTTG
Source organism: Trichonephila clavata (assembly GCA_019973975.1). Lineage (NCBI taxonomy): Eukaryota > Metazoa > Arthropoda > Arachnida > Araneae > Nephilidae > Trichonephila > Trichonephila clavata. Next base: position 10,023 of record BMAO01009073.1, on the reverse strand, counting down.
GCCATGCCAATGATTGATATCTTGTTTCTAACTTGCACTGAAAACCGCTCAAGGTAGGAAATCACATTATTACTAAGTATAAAAGCAATCACACGCAATAAGGATACCTAATATTTAAGTATAATCTAAGTCTCACTCATATATATATACTCTTCGCACATTTTGGACCTCTTCGGCTTAACTCACCGAAATTCTGTTATGATGGAAGGCTGCCATTGGGATGTCTTTTCGTAATTTTTTGTGTTTCTCTTGTTTACAGGATGTTGTTGAAATTCTTTAGACTGGGGTGCAGTCCCAGACACTTAAGGGTGAATAGCCTCATAAATTTAATTAAATTGTAACTTTGCGCCTTGGAGTTGACCAATAGGGGGTGTTGTAAAGTAATGCGTGGAAGGACAATTGGGGGTGATGTGTCCTTTCTTAAAAGGCGCTGCGCGATAGTTTTCGAGAGACCTTCTTTATCTTCTTTTATTTTCTTTCAGATATACCGTGAAAGAATCCGCAGTAACTAATACGGGGCCGCCTTCCATACCTCGCCTCCGTTTCAGATAAGTGAAAATGATTTCTTAATTATTATTCAATGTTTCATAATTCTTATTCTTGTTTAATTTAATGCTTAAATTTGTAATGTTATCTTTTAAACTTGTAACTAATAAGCTAAATTATTTCAATTTTAAATGAAAATAGATTAATTGTATAGCTTTATCTTTGAATTTAATTATACAAGATTAACTCACTCGTAATGCGGAATAGAAGTTTGATAAGCGAATCTGGGTATTATGATAGTAACTTAAATGAATATAAGAGCAGTTAACGGGAGCGCCGCATTAGTTATTAGTTGTACGCCCTCCGGTCGTTATTATTAATCTCTATCTTATCTGAGTCGCCAATTAGCAATATTCAATCATTCAGAAATTACTCGTCAACTAGCTACCGACTACTCTCAACTAACTTAACGTATCTAAAAGTCAATGCTTCAGTAGAACCATTCATTTGAATAAATCAAGTTTTCTTATTCAGAAAAATGTTTACAATAGAACAGTAGTTAAAAAGAAATAAATTTAGAGGATTAGTGACATGTTAGCAGACAGACCCGTTACGATGTTGCAAATTTGAGTAGAAGAAAAGCAGCCGACGACTAAAATTGCTTGAATAATAGCATATTTATTAATAGACAAGGGCGAAAAGATGACAACAGGTAAATGAATGTATATACACAAAGAAATATTATAAAACATTATTTACAATAGTATTGACGTACTCGTTATCAACAAGCTTTATGACGTTTAAGAAAAGACTCTACAGAACTAGCAGAAACTCAGGCAGATAAAGTCTGTCTTATTGCTCTCAACGCACAGATTCTAATCTCCACTGAACTCTCTTTTGAACTGAACTAACTTTTGTTTCAAAGTTCCATAAAAAGTCTTTCTAGGAGAGTCTATCCTGAAGTCTTCTCAATGATTCATTAGCGGTACCGCAGTTTTCATCAAATGTGTAGCCAAAGGTGAGGAAGTTGACTATCTGGCAAACCAGTTCACATTTTCTATAGTTGTCATGATATTGTTTTTCATGTTCACGCTGGGATTCGAAGTTTACCTGTAAAACAATTTTCGCACAAGGAGGTATTGCTGATAGAAAAATAACATACGTGGCCTGCTTCAATATTAGTTGCCGTTCCTAATGTAATACAGCATTTAAAATGACAGTAATGCCAGTTATCTCTACAAATTTCGACCTTAAATGTGTACTATATTTGTGTTTAAATTACTTTGGTGTCTTCATTATGGCGTGATAAGCTTCTATTTTTCAATTAAAATGCAAATTTAAGTTATTGAGAGTCTTAATTAGGAAAGAATAATACGTAAAAATTTAGAAAACAACGCCAAAAAATTCCGTTAAAATATTCAACAATCCTTCTGAGAAAGCACGAAATTATTTACTCTATCGACAGAAACAAGTTAAATTTACGTATACTGTACATAAATGATTAATTTAGAGCTTCGGAAAGAAAAAAAGAAGTATATCGCGTTGTTACTGTTCTAAAAAATTGATAACTTATTATTCTAGTTTTCCCATTCACATTTTCTCCTGATTTGTAATTTATTCATTAGCTAATGTAGTATCTTAAACTTCAGAATTTACTTGAAAAGCAAATATTAAATTGTTAAATAACTTTCATTGCTTGTATTTAAAGAGATAAAAAAAAATCCCGCCTACGGTAACTTAAAATTTTTATCTTAAAGCTCTCTTCTCTTAAAGGTACCAGGACAAGCTCGAAAAAGTAAAATGCCCAAAATAAGACTCCTTGTTTATGGAACATATATCTCTAAAAAATTCCATTAGAGCTTAGGTTTTTTTTTGTGATCTTAATAAAGATATTTTGATCATTGTGTAGAAATACAGGAATAATTTTTTAGTTAAAAATGTTTTTCTTTTCTGTTTAATTTAAGTTGGATATTATATTTGCAATCTTATAATACATGATTGTGTTTCGGTACCATTTTTTAAAAAATATTTCTTAAATATGTAAAATACTTTTTGAAGATATATAAAACAATATCCAAAATATAATGAACCTATTTTTGTAGTACAATATTAAGATAGTTTTATTAAAAAAATAATAAAATTTTGTAATTTTGAATTTTTTTTTTACTTCTTTTTCATGCATTAATTTATTTTTTTTAAAAAAAATATGTATTACTTCAACTAAAAAAGCAGGTTCACTATATGCACAGGTATCCTGTATAGAAGCAAAAAAATTTAAATCCATATAGTGCAATATTCTTTTTTAAAAGTGAATCTAAAAGCAAAAAATTATACTTCGGCGAAAAAATTAAAATACTAAACATATATATTTGTAAGCATTTGCTTACATATTTGTCAATTGCCTTTTTCATATTTTCAGATTATTTTATCAACGATTATAAAAGTGTTATATATTTTTAGATTAAAAAAATATGCACTATTTTTCAATACTAAAATTTAAAACTCGATTTTTTAAATGTGTATGATGCTCTGGTTTCCTTAAATTAATCTCAGTAATTCATATAATACAACACTTAGTAACTTCGAGACTAAATAGCTCGTTTTTTAAAAACAATTTTTTGGTTATGATTTTAACTCTAACAGAATTGGATGATAAATCGGGTTAAAAACACTCTAAATTATGTAATAGGGGTAAAAAACAAAAATGAATCTTTAGGGTAATACATCAATTCATTACAGTGTATCAACTTAGATATGTTCACAGGTAGTTATAATTTACTTTGCTGTTTTGAGCTCGAGGCTGGCGTTGTGCGATTCTATAGTTTGAACCCTGGTGCACATAAACGCCTACCATGTACAGGGGTTAATCCACGTTAAATCTGACGTGGCTCAAAGTCCTCCCGTTGGCGTTGTGTGGAAATCAGGAGAGGGGTTATGAGTCTAGTCGTTGTCTTTGTCACTTGACCGTGACTCAAAATTAAGAGATCTGTCGTTAAAAGTTCACGTTTATAGACGGAATTTACGATAAAACACAACTCCTAAATTTTTTCGGAATATTTGGGAAGTAGGGAAAGTTCTGTCGTTTTTGAATTCGTGTACTTTTATGCGTTGTCGATCCATAGCGACTATTCGGATCCGACTTGTAATGCCGGATGGTTCCTGCTTCCATCTGAAACCCTTTGTCTACCCCCAGATCCGACTAGGTGTGTGGCAGAAACTGAATGATCACTAGACATGTTTTACTCTAAATAATTTATTGTTACCAAAATATCAATCAGACACAATAAAAATCTAATTAAGATAACTTATCAGATAGTAGAGCATGGAAGGGAGATTCAATAACACGGGGATACTACTGCGGACCCTCAACTGATTCTGCGATAGCTTAGATACGCTCAATATAAACTAAGTCGCACACTAACAAGCTATTCTAATTAATCAAGGCTCACGATACCTGTACTTCTATGAACCGTATCCTACACTTGAATCTTACAGGTGATCTTTATCGGGATTTGATAAATGTCGTCGGATCCACTCTCCGTAATCTTTTTTCCTGGACAACTCCAAGACGTCTGAATTATTCCACGATCCTTCCATCTTCAACTAACAAACTAATTCGCAAACTCTTTTCTAACTCAAACTTGCCAACTCTTCAAACTCGTGAAAACAGAATTTATATAATATACTTCATTTACATGTCTCGAAAAGATAAGAACATAATAAGCATCTACGAAAAGAAATTTTTAAAATTTATTTTTGGAGGAAATCAGGAAAATGGAACGTGGCGAAGAAGATAAAATTTCCAGCTCAATCAATCATATAAATAATCTGACATTGTTAACTTAATCAAAATGCAACGAATTAAACAGGTCACGTTGTCAGAATGGACGAAAACCGCACCACTAAAAAGGTCTTCAATGACCAACCAAATGTACCACGAGGAAAGGGCAGGCCAAACCTGAGATGGATTGATGGCCTAGAAAAAGATCTTCTATTTTTGAGAACTAAGAATTGGAGAACAATAGCAGGAAGAAGTCTAGCCTGAAAAAGGCTTATTGAGAATTCCAAGGCCCACCCTGGGATGTTAAGCCACTGAGAAGGAAAGATACCATCTCCACAACCAAAGATGGAGTGTATCAGAATAAGGTTATACCGTGTTTTTGGTGATACAGAAAGGATATAGTGCACTATATCAGAAAGAAAATTAAATGGTCATTACTGTTCACAATTTCATGTTTCATACAAAGAAATTCAACATAAACGTCTATGGCCATTAGAAAGAGTTGATCGCAAAAGATCGTGGCAAGAAACCCCGCATAAGAATTGTAGAGTAGTGTAGTGAAACTTTTTACCTCAACCAGTATATACTCATATTACACCATCTGATTATCATCTGTTCTAGGTGTCTGCAAAACTTTCATTATGTAAATAAATATATAAATTACGAGGGTACCCAAATGACAGTCAAAGAATACTTTGTCTCAAAAACAGAGGTCTCATTTTTCAGGAGACACTTGTAACTAACAAAGGAATAGCTAACAAATATTTTAGATTAAATTTTAAATAAAAATTTTTCTTTTTCAGAAAAAAAACTGACAGAACTTTTCTTTACACCTAATGGAATAAACTTCATATCTTCTTGGTCATAATCACTTAGAATTTCATTCGGTAGCTCCTAAGTGAAGTTTCTATACAGGTACAATGCAAACTAATATCAAAACAACTACAACAACAACAACAAAATAAAAATTTTATGACGATAAGAATGTAATAAATATCTTTCTACGCAAAATCCCATTAAATTATATCCCATAATACCATGGATTTACTGTGGATTTCTTTTACGCCATACTTTCACAAAAACATGTCGACGAGATTAAGCGAGAGATTGCAAAGTATCAATTATTTTTCTCTTTTTGCTACAGTCGGAGAAAGGTTGATTCGAAGACAAATGAAAATAGGTAACAAGTGGAAACACTTGGTAAAAGAGGGGGAGGGGACCTGCTTTTGTTGGTAGTAATTCAATGTGATTTAACACATACGTATTCCTCAGATTGTAGTGAATCATTTATCACGAAAAAGTTTTTTTTTTTTTTTTTGATAATTATTTCATATAAAGTTCGCTTTTGATTCTTCTTGTCGTGTTGGTAAAAAAAATGTGTTGCCTTGAAAAGCGTGTTTTATTTGTTTGATTTTTATTAAATTAGGAACCGTTAATGGGGAAAGTTTATTTAAAATTAATTATATTCTACTTTGTGAATGATTTATGTTTTGATTTTTAAAACGGTAAATTATTAATTGTACTAAGTGTGGCAATTAAATTCTCGGACTGCGCATGCCCTAGCCGTTAGGCTTAAGGTGATGGAGTGGGAATGGTATATAGTTGACCTTGATCCTTCTGGGGGTGGTGGCAGGTTTTTCCCTCTCTCTATCTACATCAGTTTGTTTTTCATCCTTGTTTGATTAAGACGTTGTTATGTCCAAATGCCGCGATCATGATAAAATTAAAAATCGAGCTGCTTATTCATTCAAAATTCCTCGAGAAACAAAAATAAAAAAAAACTCCAACTTAATGTTTTAAATTGTTAAAGGAAGTGTTTGGAGGCATACTGCAATTCAAGTGGTCAAATCTTTTAATGCCACAAACGATTTTCGGAAGGTTGGGAGGCTTTTGAAGATGATGAATGTTTTCTGGTCGACCTGTATCGTCAAGAACTGAAGAAACGTTTTAAAAAATGAATGAAATCGTGTTAAAAGATCGATGTTTCAACGTTCGGATGATGTCAGATATTATGAACATTGACAAAGAGACAATAAGAAAAGTTTTGGCCGAGCATTTGCATTTGGTGCAAGTTTACGCAGAACTGGTACCGAAATACTTGATCATGACAAGGTCCGGTGCACATTGCGCTTGATGTAAAACAGTTCTCGGAGGAAAAACGCATTACTGTGCACGAGCATCAACCGTACTCACAAGATCTCACCCCATACGCTTCTTACCCCTGTTTCTTAAATTTAAAAACACATTGAAGGGAACACATTTTCAATCTGTAGATGAGGTGAAGGCAGAAAAGGCAGACTTTCTGAAGAAGGTGACATTTAATGAGCCACAGCTCTGTTTTGACCGGTGGAAAACTCGTATATAGCTATGTATTGATAAGAAAGGGGAGTATGTTTAAAGTGATTAAAAGGTATGTGTACATTGTCATTTAATTGTTACAGTGTATGTTATATATATGTATAAATGCCTATTGAAAATAAAGTAACAATAATAAATTATACACAAAATAAGTTGTATTTTCATTAATTAAAATTAACTTTTACTCATATATTTTACGAAACTGATTCTCAAACAATATAATCATCTAAACTTTTCTCTAATATATATTGCAATTTATTAGATTAAAATTTTATCTAGAGAAAATACCTTAACAGACATATGTAATAAAATCTTACTTGATAGATTATATCAATCTTTAATGCTTATAAATTTTCTTTGCTCAAAACTTATAATTCTTTCGATAACTCCTTAAAAAGTTCATTTTATTCAAGTCAAAAAAATTTTAAAATTCTAAAAAAAAATATTTTAATTTGAAATTTTAATGTTTCAATTTGCAATTAATTAAAAACCCAATGTTGTGACATAACTCCCAATTTCCAGACGAATCATATACATTAAATCTAATTGAAAACAATTAAAGTATTTTCAGCCCTTATTTTTATTCGTGAATTTATGTTCTCCAAATAAATAAGTAATCCCCACTTAGATCAATTAATATTAAGCAGTGGGAAAACAAAAATTCATCAGCAATTACTGGAATTTTCTTTAAAATGCTAGTAACACTGCTTTTTTACTTATTGTACAGATTTAAAAAAAAGAGTCTCTACCAAGACTGTATAATTTCAGTGAAATAGAAATCCTTTTGAGTATATCTATGAAAGGGATAGCTATGAATTTGTTAATAACTTTAAATATTGATAAATCTCGTCATTAAGTGCCAAGTAGAAATGTCTGCCTCACAAAAATCTATTATGCTTCAAAGCAGTGGCGTAACGTACACCCCCCAACACCTACATCGGGGGGGGGGACCCAGGGTTTTAGGGGGCCAGACGCTTGACTGCCCTTTGTAAAATGCAACTTGGGGGCCCAAAATCTGACTTTGCAGGGGGAGGGCCAAATGTTCTTAGCTACTCCCCTGCTTCCAAGAATAATATTTTAAAGTAGTTTTATTTATTTTTTGTTTTAACATTTACAAACCCCGTGCACCACGCAATGTATAACACGGGGGTCATACAACACAGACAGAAGAAAGGATTACAACACAAACATCCATGCCTTCTCTGGGATTCGAACCCAGTCCCTACGGCACCGCAGTCAGTTTCACTGACCACTATACCGGATGGGCAGCAGTAGTTTTTTTAAAGATTCATTTTTTATTCGAAAAATCTTGCTTTGGCTATCATAAGGTCTTCAAGGCAGAATCTAAGCTAAAATTTTATTTTATTATTTAAAAAGAAAATGTACACAACATTTTCAAGAAATGAAAAACATTCTCATTACTAGATTACATTCCAAATTAACAATTTTGTGTGAGAGATTGCACTTTTTTCTTCTCTAAATATTTTCCCCTTTACACAAAAATATTATCTTCCCCCAAGGAAAGGGAAAATGTTTGAAACTGTCCTTTGCTCACGAAAACACAAACGTTGAAGAACAGGATTCCTGGGTATCACGAAATTCGCTCATAATCCACTTAGAGATCACCTTCCGGAGATGCAGGGAAAATTGAAACATGAATAATAGAGTCTAACTGAAGACGTTTTATGATGGGTTTTATTGCGCTTCTTTTGAGTTTTATTGACAGTAATGGGCCCGACTTTCGGTTGCGGGAAGGGGATAAGTTTCCGTAAGACAAATAGCAGAGAAGGACTCCTGTTGATGACGGAAAAATATATTTTTCTTTCATTTTTGTTTATATAAAAGTGATATTTTATTCTTTAAACGTAGATTTGCCATAAAGAAACAGTGAAGGATTCAGTGAATTTGTTTTGTGCGTATTACGAGTCTTATATATATAATGTTAATTTTTTGTTTATTATGGTATTCCCTTGAATCACAGGAGAGTTTTAAAGATGCGAAAATACAAAAATAACTTAAAATATTATCATATTTCGTATCTTATGGTATTATTAGATCTTACGGTATTATTTCAATGTAATGGATCTTAGAACAAATGAATTACTTAAATTTAAGCTGTAATATATAAATGTAGCCCTTAAAGTGTGATATCCGTTATTTCATAGAATAACTAGGTATTTGTTGAAATAACTAGAGAAGTCAGTTTAAGTACATAAAATTATCGAATTCTACGATTTAACTAGGTATTGTATAGAACAACGATTAATTGATCGCTAAAATATGTAATATGGCACTCGAAAGTTCTTTGGACCTATTCCAGATCTCTTAGCCAGTTTTGAACAGTTTATATCTGCTTTGCAAAAGCGTGTGTGTGTGTACCTTTCATTCCATTGCTTAAAACGTAGAATTTGGCCGGTGTATTTATGCTAATATTTTACATTTTGGATTATCAACACATATTTTTGCAACTTGTTTTCAAGCAACGACTTCTGCAGGAATGATATACCAACTTGTAAATAAGAAAGATTTAATGCAAGAGAGATTTGAATCATTGTTAAAAATAAGCGTGGGACAAAGGAAAATAGTGCTACACTTACCCGTGAAAAACAATTAACTTTGATAGCAGAAGTAAAAAGTGCTAAAACAACACAGAAAAAAGTGCCACGTGACTATTGGTTACTCCAGCATTATGATATCCTTGAGGTTCAGGAGTAGAAAAGTTAATTATACCAGCAACAGATGCAAAACATGTTATATTTTTTCCCCCTTTCTGTTCAACTAATGCTAGCAATATCAGCAATAATAAATTACGTCATCTGTTTTACATTATTTATCAATATATCATCCGCAATAGAGATAAAATGTATTTTTCTAGAGGTTTTTGCTATTTATGATCAATTAATTTATAAAATAACAGTTGTTTATTTTTCACTTTAAGGGTCTATATTATTACTTATTTCACAAAATAACTAGGTAAAATATGAAATCGTTCATCTATTATGTACTTTAACTAATTTTTCTAGTTATTTTATGAAATACCTAGTTATTCTATGAAATAACTGAATTATACACTTTAACGGTAACATATGTATAGTTTCATGAAGTGGGTTTAAATCAGTCCTGGAATTTTCTTAACATACATTTTTGGAGGAATCTAATAAAAGCAATATAAATTTTTATCAACAACCTTTAATTAAATAATTCTTTGTTGTCTTAACATTTAAATGCCTTTCGTATGTAGTATCTAGTAATTTTATATTAAGTCACAATTTAACAATTTTAGTTTTCATTTATTTTATTTTTTTAAAATAAAAGGAAAAATACTAGGCAAACTAAAATATTCAAAAAATAATTGCACAGTATAGAATCTAAACTAAACTCTTTAGTGACATATAACT